>CAMZMU010000116.1:21589485-21683661 GCA_947311845.1 Poa pratensis | reverse complement strand
TGACTCATCCCCCAAGGACGTGAATTGGCATAGGAATTCGCAACTCAGTGTGACTACCCTATCAAAAGATTTGACCTCATTTGGCATAAAAACCTCGAGCTATCATGCTCGACCCGAGTTGCTTTTACAACTCAACATGAACCAACTAGATGTTTGATACATCTCAAACGTATCTATAATTTTTGATGTTCCATGCTTGTTTTATACCAATTGCTACATGTTTTGCATCTACTTTATATCACTTTATACATTTTTTGGGACTAACCTATTAACAAGATGCCGAAGTGCCAGTTCCTGTTTTCTGCGTTTTTGTATTCCAGAAAAGCTAGTCTGGAAATATTCTCGGAATTGGACGAAACTACACGGGGGTGCCTATTTTTCCAGAACAGCCTGACGGAGCGAAGGAGCAGCAGAGGAGGGCCACCAGGAGGCCACACGCCAGGGCTGGGCCCCCCTTCTGCCGCGCCCTGGGTGGTGTGGGCCCCTCGGGGGTCCGCAGCCGCCGCCCTTTCGCCTACTTATTCCCCCCGACGCGAAAACCCTAAGTACCTGAGCAAATATCCACGAAAAGTTCCAGAGACGCCGCCGTCGTCAACCCTAGCTCGGGAGGGTTCAGAACCTCTTCCCGGCACCCTGCCGGAGAGGGGAATCGTCACCGGAGGCTTCTACATCGCCATGCCTGCCTCCGGAGTGATGCGTGAGTAGTTCATCCTTGGACTACGGGTCCATAGCAGTAGCTAGATGGTTGTCTCTCCACTTTGTGCCATCATGTTTAGATCTTGTGAGCTGCCCTACATGATCAAGATCATATTATTGTAATGCTACATGTTGTGTTTGCTGGGATCCGATGAATATTGAATATTATGTCAAGTTGATTATCAATCTATCTTATATGTTATTTAAGATCTTGCATGCTTTCCGTTACTCGTAGATGCTTTGGCCAAGTAGATGCTTGTAACTCCAAGAGAGAGTATTTATGCTAGATAGTGGGTTCATGTCTCCGTTTAACCTGGGACAGTGACAGAAAGTTCTAAGGTTGTGGATGTGCTGTTGCCACTAGGGATAACCTAACGATGCTATGTCCACGGGCATATGTGTTTGTTTACATTACGCACTTTACTTAATGCAATTATCCGTTGCTTGCAACTTAATACCAACGGGGACTCGGATGACAACCCGGCGGTGGATTATTAGTCATAGATGCTGTTGGATAACGATCTATGTATTATGTCGTAATGCCCAATTAAATATCATAGTAGTCAACATGTCATGTATATGCATTGTCATGCGCTCACTATTCGTCAATTGCCCAGCTGTAATTTGTTCACCCAACATGTTAGTTATCTTTTATGGAGAGACACCACTAGTGAACTGTGGACCCCGGTCCATTCTTTTACACTGATTAAACAACCACAAACTGCAAACTGTTCCTTTTTCATTCTCTGCAATTTAATACTCATTTTCCACACCATACGTTTAATCCTTTGTTTTCAGCAAGCCAGTGAGATTGACAACCTCACTGTTTCGTTGGGGCAAAGTAGTTTGATTGTGTTGTGTGCAGATTCCACGTCAACAGTCCAGACTCCCGCGACACTATTTTTCTGGCGCCGTTGACAACCTTCTGAAGAGTTGCTGCTCCTACTGGTTCGATAACCTTGGTTTCTTTCTGAGGGAAAACTTGCTGCTGACTCATCATACCTTCCTCTTGGGGTCTCCCAACGAACGTGTGTTTCACGTCATCAAGCTATTTTTCTGGCGCCGTTGCCGGGGAGACAGCAGTCTTCTGCAAGGGGAGTTTCACGCTTCCAATCTCTTTACTTTGTTTTTGTCTTGCTTAGTTTATTTTATTTTATCTTGTTTGCTTTCAATTATCAAAAACACAAAAAAATTAGTTACTTGCATTCAGTTTATTTTCAGTTTTGTTTTCTGTTAGTTATCATGTCTGGTTCGGCTCATCATGTTTTGGTTCCTGAAGTTGAGGTTCGATCTTTTAAGCAACAAAGTGGAGAAAGTTTGAAAGATGCTTGGTATAGAATCAGCGATGCTCATCGTAGGTGTGCTAAAAAATATTCCACTATGATCCTGCTTAGAAATTTTTATGTTGGCATAACTAGCTGGTATAGATATGTCTTGGACACTTTGACGGGAGGTAACTTTCTTGGTACCCTGCGTTGGAAGCTAGTTATATTATTGAGAGCCTAGTAGGAACACCACCTGTTAGTAACATTAAAAATGAGATCACCTTGGAAGATGTTATAAAGAAATTGGAGTCTATAGAGAAAAATTTGCCAAATCTCCTTGATAGTACTAGCAAAGTTGATGAATCACTGGGAACCATTAATGAAAGAATTGCTGTTTTAGAAACTAGTACTATTCAAGATAATCAAAATCTTAGGATTGGTGAATTAGAGGAGGCTATGGATGTAATAAGTTCTACTTTTACCTCTATTAAAACTAAAAGGCAAAAGGCTTTTGTGGGGAGAAAGCAAAAATTTATGTATGTTCCAAAAATTTCTAAACCAAAACCCACGGTGCGTTTAAAACGGATAACGTGTTCAATGAGCTTGAGGGTAAGTCACATAATGGTCTATTTAAATTTTCTTCCCAAGAATTACGTAAACTGAAAAGTCCTAATGTGACAAACCCTGTTCTTGATGAAGCTTTTGATGAATTAGACCTTTCTTCACTTGGTAATACTTGATGCATGCTTTGTGCCTAGCTAAAAGGCGTTAAAGAAAAGCGCTTATGGGAGGCAACCCATTTTTTTTTCTGCAATTTTTCTTTTATTGAGTCAAGGAGTTTGTTTACTTCTGTAGCAACTCCTTTGTATCTTTATTTTCTCGCATTGTTGTGCCAAGAGTAGCCTCTAATGATAAGATGATGCTTAATTTTGATTGCTGCGCAGAAACAGATTTTTGCTGTTCACTGTACGAAATTCCTAAAATCACCAGATTGTTAAAAAATGAAATTTTTTGTGCGTAATCTTTATGAATGTCTGAAACTTTCATTAGTTCAGAGTTTCTCGATCTGAGCGTCGTAAGTGCCTCGAAAAAATTCGTCTTTGCGGACTGTTCTGTTTTAGACAGATTATGCCTTTTTATTTTTCGCATTCTCTCTTTTACTAGTGTTGAGTGAAATTCTTTTTTGGGTGGAAGAGCTTCACATAACATCAGTGGCTGTAGCTAATGTTTAAAGTAACAAATCATATTGCGTCTTTACAGAACATGTGAATTTTTGATTATGCACTAACCCTCTAATGAGATCTACTTTGAGTTTGGTGTGACGGAAGTTTTCAAGGGTCAAGAGAGAAGGATGATATAATAGGATCAAGAAGAGTGAAGAGCTTAAGCTTGGGGAGGCTCCCATGGATCTCCCCAGCATATTTCAAGAAGACTCAAGCGTCTAAGCTTGGGGATGCCCAAGGCATCCCCTTCTTCATCGTCAAAATTATCAGGTCATCTCTAGTGAAACTATATTTTAATTCTTTCACATCATATGTGCTTTTCTTGGAGCGTCTGTGTGCTTTTATTTTCAGTATTGCACTTTTATTTTCAATAAAGCTTGACTGGACCCTAGCATTCTTGATTGGGAGAGAGACACGCTCCGCTTTTTCATGAGAATACTCCTATTCTTCACTTATATTTGTTGAGTATTCATATCTAGCGCTGTTCAGCTTTTAGCTCTTGTTTTCATGTATCTCTTGTCAGAGCTATTAGCTTTCTTTTGTAGAAAGTACTCTCTTGCTTCACTTATATTTGTTTGGAGAGTTGATGAAATAAATTGATTGGTGTTTGGTTGGTTCAGAAAATGTTGCATGTGGTAATTGGTATAAGGAAAAACTTGCTTAATCTTGTAGATCACTAAAATGGATAACTTGATGCTTGTCAATTGTTTTGAGTTAACAAGTAGATCATGATTAAATTGTGCATCACATGAGTTAAGCCTATTAGTGAAGAACTACCGTAAAGCTTGTTGAAAATTTGGTTTGCATCGGTGGTACCTCTAAGGTCTAGATATTTTCTAATAACAGGGTTTGGTTAACAAGGAAGACGGTATGAAGTCTTATAACGTTTGCAATATGTTTGTCATATAAAACTTGGTGTACGGGTTGATATTCTTGTTTGCTTACATAACCTTGCTAGCCTAAACTCTGTACTGAGAGGGAATGCTTCTCGTGCATCCAAATCCTTGAGCCAAAATCCATGCCATTTGTGTCCACCATAACTACCTATATGTGGTATTTCCTTGCCACTCCAAGTAAATTTTTCATGTGCTACCTTTAAATTATTCAAAATGTTATTATTCCCTTTTTGTGTCAATGTTTACTAGCTCATGAGGAATTAGTGTGGTTATTCTTTATTCTATTTGTCGAGTGGACTTTTACACCTGGACTAGTGGCATATACATCCGCTTATCCAATAACTTGCAAAAAGAGCTGGCAACGGGGTGCCCAGTCCCAATTAATTACAACTTTAACCAATTAATTCTCTTCACACTTTTGCCCTGATTCATCAGTAAGCAATGACAAACAGTGAAATACCTGAATGTGTGTAAACCAAAGAGAAAGAGGGATGATCTGCCTTGCTGGTAGAAATAACGTCCTTCATGGGAGCCGCTCTTAAAAGTCCGTTCGACAGGTAGAATACTGTTCTCACCCGCTACCATTCGTTGACAATTAACAAACACCTCTCAAAAATAGATACTCCTCCATGGTATGTGATTGATGGAAGGCACCCGAGGATTCGGTTAGCCATGGCTTGTGTTAGCAAGGTTGGGAGGAGTATCAAATATTTTATGCAATCTCTATATGCTTTCAAAAACCTAAAAGCTCTAGCACATGATTTAATCCCTGCTTCCCTCTGCGAAGGGCCTTTCTTTTACTTTTATGTTGAGTCAGTTTTCCTATTCTTTCTGTCTTCCACAAGCAAACACTAGTGTCAACTTTGTTACAACATGCGTTATATGCAATGTATTGGACTTGTTATACTACTTTGTGTTGACAATATCCATGAGATAAATATGTTGAAAGTTGAAGCAAATGCTGAAACTAAATTCTTCCTTTGTGTTGATTAAATACCTTTTGTTAGAAACTATTGCTTTATGAGTTAACACTTATGCAAAACTGTTTGATGCTTGTCTCGAAAGTACTATTCATGAAAACGTTTAGCTTGTGTGATTCATTGTTTACTCATTATCTATTTGGTAGCAAATTATAGACCATTGACTTGGATCACTTCATTCATTTACATGTGCCTTGCAATATTATATGATCAAGATTATGATAGTAGCATGTCACCTCAAAAATTATTTGTTTTTATCGTTTACCTACTCGAGGACGAGTAGGAACTAAGCTTGGGGATGCTGATACGTCTCAAACGTATCTATAATTTTTGATGTTCCATGCTTGTTTTATACCAATTGCTACATGTTTTGCATCTACTTTATATCACTTTTATACATTTTTTGGGACTAACCTATTAACAAGATGCCGAAGTGCCAGTTCCTGTTTTCTGCTGTTTTTGTATTCCAGAAAAGCTAGTCTGGAAATATTCTCGGAATTGGACGAAACTACACGGGGGTGCCTATTTTTCCAGAACAGCCTGACGGAGCGAAGGAGCAGCAGAGGAGGGCCACCAGGAGGCCACACGCACCAGGGCGCGGGCCCCCTCTGCCGCGCCCTGGGTGGTGTGGGCCCCTCGGGGGTCCGCAGCCGCCGCCCTTTCGCCTACTTATTCCCCCCGACGCGAAAACCCTAAGTACCTGAGCAAATATCCACGAAAAGATCCAGAGACGCCGCCGTCGTCAACCCTAGCTCGGGAGGGTTCAGAACCTCTTCCCGGCACCCTGCCGGAGAGGGGAATCGTCACCGGAGGCTTCTACATCGCCATGCCTGCCTCCGGAGTGATGCGTGAGTAGTTCATCCTTGGACTACGGGTCCATAGCAGTAGCTAGATGGTTGTCTCTCCACTTTGTGCCATCATGTTTAGATCTTGTGAGCTGCCCTACATGATCAAGATCATATTATTGTAATGCTACATGTTGTGTTTGCTGGGATCCGATGAATATTGAATATTATGTCAAGTTGATTATCAATCTATCTTATATGTTATTTAAGATCTTGCATGCTTTCCGTTACTCGTAGATGCTTTGGCCAAGTAGATGCTTGTAACTCCAAGAGAGAGTATTTATGCTAGATAGTGGGTTCATGTCTCCGTTTAACCTGGGACAGTGACAGAAAGTTCTAAGGTTGTGGATGTGCTGTTGCCACTAGGGATAACCTAACGATGCTATGTCCACGGGCATATGTGTTTGTTTACATTACGCACTTTACTTAATGCAATTATCCGTTGCTTGCAACTTAATACCAACGGGGACTCGGATGACAACCCGGCGGTGGATTATTAGTCATAGATGCTGTTGGATAACGATCTATGTATTATGTCGTAATGCCCAATTAAATATCATAGTAGTCAACATGTCATGTATATGCATTGTCATGCGCTCACTATTCGTCAATTGCCCAGCTGTAATTTGTTCACCCAACATGTTAGTTATCTTTTATGGAGAGACACCACTAGTGAACTGTGGACCCCGGTCCATTCTTTTACACTGATTAAACAACCACAAACTGTTCCTTTTTCATTCTCTGCAATTTAATACTCATTTTCCACACCATACGTTTAATCCTTTGTTTTCAGCAAGCCAGTGAGATTGACAACCTCACTGTTTCGTTGGGGCAAAGTAGTTTGATTGTGTTGTGTGCAGATTCCACGTCAACAGTCCAGACTCCCTGCGACAGCTATTTTTCTGGCGTTGTTGACAACCTTCTGAAGAGTTGCTGCTCCTACTGGTTCGATAACCTTGGTTTCTTTCTGAGGGAAAACTTGCTGCTGACTACATCATACCTTCCTCTTGGCGTCTCCCAACGAACGTGTGTTTCACGTCATCAGTGTTCAACCCACTCCGTCAGGAGTATTATTTCGCAAATGAGTGCGATGAGTATCAAGTGTGCATGACCAGCGAGGAACAGAAAACTCACATTAAAGGGTCTGCATCGTCTTTGTCTCACCCTGTAATAAATTGAGTGGTTATGAAATAAAGCCGGCACCCTTGACATTCAAGGGTTCGTCGTTTCGCCTCAACTATCATTGAGTCGCTGAGTCTTTTGAATTTCATACATCACCAACCCTGAGGGCTTTTTTACAAAGCACAGCGAGGACTGCTCGCTACCTCAACCCTTGCCAAACGGGTGGCAGTCCTTAATCTAGAAGCGTCTTGCATTATGCGGCCAAAACTGGGGTGTGGCGTCAATCGAGCTTGATTGCCTATCATGGCCGCTCTCGACCCTGAACACACATGTTCCTAGGAAATACTGAGCCGCGCGAGCGTCTACTTAATGGAAGTATCATAAAAGAACCTGCTTATAGGTCACAAAAGTACTGCCTATAGTACATAAATTTTTTACATACTAACGGGCAAGTCACTATTGACGAGTCGCACACTACTATTGAATGTTTATTTCTGCTTTCGAGTCGCAGGAACAGAAACCTTCGCGGCTTGTTTCGAGGTTGGAGCCGCAGGTGTCCTTATAGCCAAGGCACCACCAGATGAAGTGGAAGTACCACCAGGTCTTGAGGATGGATCGGAAGCTCGGGATGATTCAGCCCCAGTGGATTTCTCCTTCGTAGCTTTGCTACCATCAGGGTTGAACCTTCCCAGATAAGAGCCCAAGTCTAAATTCTTAACAAGTAATGTGGCGTATCCACGCATACCCTTCCAAATGTCGAAGTATTCACTCATGGAAGCCCAGTACCATCTGCGCGCTTTGCCCGGACATGAAGAGCAATCTTGCCTACCTCTATTTCTGGATAATATGCCTGGAGTAATGTCAACACATGAGCAGCTCCGGAGCGAGCAGAAGACCCCTTCCAATCAGAGACATAGTGAGGAGCCTTAAATAGCCTGTTCAGCCAAAACTCACATGAATCTGGAGCATCAGTCGCAGGGGAGATTTTTGTCATAACCTCTTTGGTTACTTTAAGAAGGCGCAGGCTAAAATCTTGAAGATATTCCAGTTGATCCTTCAAGTTGGAGCGGTACACCGGAGCACCAGGCCCTGCATAAAAAAAGATATTATTCAGATCAGCAGCTCATGACGGTCACCCAGATGTAAATGATCAAGAGACAACGGATTAGGGATGTACCGGCGAGTTGCAGAATGGCTGACTTAACAGCAGATCCAAAACCATCAAAAGCCTTGAGCAGCGAGTTATATGTTTCATCTCGCGCAGCGAGCTCCCTCGCATGGTTTCCTTTCAGCCGGTCAAGCAGCTCAAATTTGAGATTCAGCCCCTCTCGCAAGGATTTTATCAATTCATCCTTCTCCATTAGTCGCTGCTTGGAATCTGCTTCAAGTTCTTTAAATTGCTATTCGCAGGAGTCAAGTTGATCTTTGAGTGTTTGTATTTCTTGCGCTTGGTTCTCAGCGATATCACTATGATGTCCCAAGGCAGATCGCGTCACTTCAGGTTTATCTAAGGAAATGCCCTTGACTTTCATTGCGTCAGAAGCAGCAAGCGAGGAAAGCTCAAGCTGCGAGTAAACGGAATATAAGAAATTTTGAAAGGTACTTGGGGGCTCAAAGCTCGGAGAAAAAAAAGAATCAACACCCTGCGAACTGACACAAGGTCGTGATCCTTGGGGGCTACAGTATGCGTACCAGGTGACTTGAAGATAATTTCCCAACCAGGTCGCGCAATAAGGCAGCGTGCTTATCTCCAGCATCGATTATGGCATCTGCAATTGATTTGGAACTGCTAGCGCTGGGGAGGTCAGCCGCTTCAGAAATAGGAGCTCCAACTCGAAGGGGCATCCCATCAACATTAGGAGTCGCAGATGGCGCTGCGACTGGAACCACGGCAGGAGCCGCATCGACAATACCCTCTTCTAAAGAAGGCTTCAGATAAGTCGCGCCATCGCTAGTTCCCATGTTCTCGCCAGCAACATCACCTTCACTCGTGGTTGGCTGAGAAAGATCAGTGGAGGAGGTAGACTTTGTATCTCCTCCAACCATGGCCCTGCAAGATATTGATGGTTATAGACCAAAATGGCAGCACAACAGTTATAGAAGGAAAGCAAGTCTTACCCAGAAGCAATACGGACGCTCCTCATTAGGCAACCAGAAGAAGGAGAAGACAAATCTTGCAGGTCTGAGCCTACGGGATAGAAAAAACAACAGTGAATAAACAACCCTTCATAAAGACACATGAATATAAAGAAAAGGATGTCACAAGGAAATACCCGAGCTTGTCGAGGGACAATTCTTCATCGCAGGCTCGGAGTGAAGTACAACGCTGCCAGGCTTAGCAAGTTTTAAAGATTTGGCAGCTTTGATATCCACAAGCAACACCAAGGCCTTGCGACGTTTCTCAGGTTGCGAGGGATCTTCTGAGCTCTCAGAGAGAAGACGGTTAGAGGACCTGCGAGGTACTTCAGGAAGCGCCAGGAAAGATGTGCCTGGAGCGGTGGACAAGAGAGCGTTGGCCATTTGTTGCTCCTCTTCAGATGTGCTACCACCAGGCTCAGAAACAGTGCCATGTGCGATCATCTCCTCGCCAGGATCAGCGACTTCTTCCGGGCCTGAGCCGGTCTCCTCTTCGGATAGAAGAGTCCAAAAGTAAGGATCGATCTGAAAGAGAATCAACGTTAGAAATAGTCAACTTTGAAGAAGGAATCCTAGAGGGAAAAAGTTACAAGAATAATTACCACAAAAGGCTTGTGTTCAGCCCAGAAGGGAGCAAGACCGACGTTATCATACGAGTCAATGTCCTCGTTCGTCACCCGGCGAATGAAGTTTATCCACTCTCCTTTGTCCCAATCTTCAGGGCAAGTACGATCAACGTCGTTGGCATGGCAGGTGAAGTCCATCATAAGTCGCAGACGGCGACTCACAAGCTGAATTCGCCATTTGGTCTAGCAAGATATAAGATCCAATCCGGTAAGACCATGGAGCATCAGCGCCCTCACCTTGTCTAAAAGAATTTCGATGGAGGCCAACGAGGAAGGATCGGGCTTGGAAGACAAAGCAAGGTAGCCTCGAAAGGGAGTGGAGACCAAGGGGGAGATGAATCTCGCCTTCAGGAGAAGTATCTTTGCAGTAAAAGAAAGTTCTTTGCCAGTCCTTAACTTTTTTGGCAAGGGCTAGCTTTGGGAAAATACTACCCTTACAGCGTTGGAAAGATATGGCGCCGCATTGGAGGAAAGATGCATCTATTGCTTCTTTTTGACTATTGCAGCTAAAGAGAGCGAGCCAGAAGTCTATTGAAGGAGAGATTCCTAAGTAATCTTCGCAAAGGACATGGAAGTTACTCACTTGCAATATTGAGTTGGGACCGATGTCATGAAGGCGAAGACCCAGTCGCTGCATCAGGGAGCGAAAGAACTGAGAACCAGGAGGCTTGAATCCGCGCTCGACGTGTTCCGCAAAAATCACCACTTCTCCTGGCTGTGGATCGGGAATTATCTCCTCGCCAGCGGCGCGCCATTCGCATTGATCCCTCGGAGGAAGAAGGCCGCGAGCAGCTAAAGACTCCAAAAATACCTCATCAATCCACAAGCCTTCCCAGTTGCAGCTATGGCGAGACATCTCTTTCAACCAAGGGTATTTCCGCCAGAAGATTGCAAGCGCAAGAAGCGGAACCAAAGGCGGCGGAGAAGAGTAGCGGCGGCGTGATTGAAGTAGAACGCCAGGGAGGCCGATGGGCCAACATAAAAAGCCCAGGCGCAGAAGATGCTCAGATCTGAAAACCAACAGACACGACCAGATGAGTCACGCCCTTGAGCCGCTAAGAAGGTTATAAGTCGCAAATGGCGATACAAAGATTGGAGTTCAGCTGGGACATTCATGTGAGCGGTTCAATGGTTCAATAAGACAAAGAAGCCTTCGTCCGAAGTCCAAGCTGATTAACCCGCGGCCCATATTTGGTAAAGTGCGACTCAACTTATTCGCACAATAAAGGCCTACATAAAAGCAAGCCCAATATCGCACCGCCACAAGGAGAAAGATCTAGAAGACATATCCTGAAAGATGTGAGGAGGAATTAGTCTCCAAGTAGGTTCCAATCGATGTATTCCTTGTGGAGGAAGTTTCCTTTGTAACCTAGTGAGCCTCTGTGTATATAAAGAGGACTCGCAGGACTTGGACAGGGTCAAGCTATCAAGCTCTAGAACCCTAGCTCTTACGGCGAGTTCCCAGATCGGATCGCCTCTATTGTAACACCACATATATCATATCAATACCAATCTAGGGTAGGCAGGAAGTAAGTCTTTACCTCACATTGAGGGGCCGAACCTGGGTAAATCTGTGTTCGCCTTGTTCCTGTGATCCCAAGCTCGGAGACGATTGACTCGCGCAAATCCCACACCTACGAAGTCATCCATGACATCTGACGTGACAAACCCACGACACCTAGGGCGGCCAGGTGTTGCGGTATCAGAGGGGAGGAGCGCCCGTAGTCATGCCCCGCAGATGTAGGCGAGTTCGCCGAACTGTGTTACCAAATCTTGGTGTCGTCATCGTGCTGTGATTGCTTGGTTCTCGGTAGATCAATTTAGCGCCTACGACGGTAACAATTGGTATCAGAGCGAGGTTGAAGGTCGCAGATTATTGATCTAGAGGATGAAGAAGCTACGACGTTGTGATCAGGAGTTGTCCGCATGGAAGCAAATCATGGCGACGTGATACGTCGGGACGCGAAGAAACAATCGGAATCGGCGGTGCAGAAGCATAACAGATTGGATCGGATCAGGAGTTGTGGCGCTGGAGTACGACGTCTCGGCGAGTTGCGGCACGCGTATTAGACGTGGAGAAGTAGCATTTCACGGCGTGTTCGAGGCTGACTCGGAAAGTCGGAGATCAGAAGAAGCAGAACGGCGGCGTATCTTGCGTAGCGCACAGGCATCAGACTGAACGATCCGATCGGTGGAACAGCAATGCAGATGGCCGAAACCTCGTGGGGCTGATGGCCCAAGAAGCAGGAGCAAGTAGGCTGCTGGGCCAGGTTGCGTGCGAGGCTCCGTCTGGTCCCAAGGCTGGACCCTGGAGGCAGTCAAGCAGGCATGGATCAAGCGTATACGCTGGTGGTCCAAGGCACGATGAGAGGTTGAAGGCCAAGGCAAAAGCTGATACGTAACATGCATGGTGCATGCAACGATTTGAAAGCAGCAGCGTTTGAGATTTGTTTCGTGAGAAAAAAAGAGAGGAACAAGCCCTATGTGTAGCTAATTGTACAGGAGCATGCGTGGATTGACTAATGGATCTTTGGTGCTAAGGGTTCATGGAGGGCTACTGGGAAGAGGGACAGGTTCCAAGTCGCAGGTTATTGACAGGTTTGGTCAATGTTATTTGATCCGAGCATTGTATGGGCGATGCTCGATGATGTAGCATGGGGCCAAATTGATCAAGATGGACTGGATGCGGCGAGTGACGACGTGCTGGAGCATGTCGTGAGGATCATGCATACACAGGGTGCCGGACAGTGCGCTGAAGGTGGACTGGGCACAGGGTGAAGCATGGGTGCAGTCGGATACGTTCGGCTGGGTCGGACTGGACAGTCTGACGGATCGACGGGAGGTCGGTCGGGAAGAAGACGGTGAAGATCGGCGACAACGACGTAGGAGCGTGAGGGCTGATGGTGTCCGAATTCTGTGGCGTGGAAACACGTGGCGCATGGATATGCGTGCTTCGACATGCAGTGACGCGGGGTTGATTCAAGATGGTGCACACATGAGATCTTGAGGTCGACGGGGCGTGGGGTGGACTGATCCTCTACCATGCAGTGACGCGGGGTTGATTCAAGATGGTGCACACATGAGATCTTGAGGTATGACTGATGGTTGTCTGCAGTGGGGCCTGAGGTGGTGTGGGTTAGCTACCCGGTAGATCTTGGCCAAGATTGCAGATGCTCGACGCGGTAATAGCGGCGAGGCGTGCGGTAAGTACGGGACACGACGACAGACCAGGACACAGGCGGTCGGACATATGGTCAGATAGGTGTGCAGAGGTGCTGAAACAGTGTTTACGAGTACTGGATTCAAGTTGGTGACTGGGTCTATGGAGATTGATGCATCAGGTGATAGACAGGAGTCAGCCATGGGGAATCTGAGAAAATGTTGGACAGTCTGAAATGTCGGAAGCGTGAAGAGTACATGGCCGTATATTCTGTGATGTTCAGTGCACATGGCAAAGTGCGGATGACTAGATACAGAATGAGGCGGAGTGCTATAGCTGTGGGACATGTAGAAGACTATCCAGGATGAGGCGACTGTGAATTTGACTCAAGATGACTAAAAGGCAACGGTGAAGTTTGTTCAAGTTGAAAGCATTTTTTACGCAGATCACTGGTCGGTGTGTGATGGTGTTGAACGGGAAGAAGGGATTACAGTTGCAGGTGGATTCATGTGGAGTTTGGGAGTAGAAGTGGAACTCATGGAAGACAACTCAAGTCCTGATTACATGGAGGTTTGACGCATTGACGAATTCAAGGTGGTGGACAATATTCGCCAAGGTGGAGTTTGTTGTGTTTTGTGTCAAATATTGTGTACGTGTTGGGTTAGGTTTGGATTTGGAGTTGTATTAGGTGTGGATAGGATACGAGTAGTATCAGAGTCGAACTCTTGTAGTCTGGGCCTCCCATATAATGAGGGGAGCACCACATGTGTAACCCATGACGACTTGATAGCAACAGGCATGCAGGGGGAGCCGGCGGCTTGTGCCGGCGCCTAGGGCGGCCAGGTGTTGCGGTATCAGAGGGGAGGAGCGCCCGTAGTCATGACCCGCAGATGTAGGCGAGTTCGCTAAACTGCGTTACCAAATCTCGGTGTCATCATCGTGCTGTGATTGCTTGGTTCTCGGTAGATCAATTTAGCGCCTACGACGGTAACAAGCCAGATCCCATCGCGGGTCCCCTGCCTGCTTTTCCGAGAGGCTGGCGAGGACCTCCTGGATCGCCTCCACGCGCTCGGCGCCCTCCGGTGGCGGAGGCACGGGGACGCCACCCGCGCTCAGCCTCGACTCGCCGGGGACGCGCATGTCCGGCGGCGTCGGGTAGCCCGCTTCGTAGAGCATGCACGCTTCTTCGGGTGGAGGAACCGGGCATGGTTCGCGTGGAGAGCTCGAGCTCGGGGGAGTGAAGCAGGCGAGGGAGAGGGAAGGCGAGAGAAGGGCGAGAGAAGGTGTGGGCAATGCCACGGCGCGGGGAGTCTTTATAGCGCCGAGGGAGGCGAGGCGGTGGCGCGCCGTTACTCCGGCGTGTGGCACGCGATTGGACGCGTCGGCGGCCGGCCGCTGACGGCGTGACAGTCCACACGCCATTACTCCGCTGACGACTGGGAGGATTCAGCGCTATTTCGGCCGATTCGGCGCTATTTTGGGCCCTGGGGGGTGCTGGGGGGCGGCCGGAGATGCCTTTATACTGTGTAACGGAGGGAGTACCTCACATCAAGAAAAGGTACCCAGCTGGTGATTCAAAAACCACACAAACACAAATATACATCCAGATTCATACTTCAGACAAGATCATAAAATTATGGCACCCAACAGATCGTTCAGAGACCACAAATAATACATCCAGATTGATACGTACTTCATAGTAAGTCAAGTTAGCCAAGTTCATAGATCTTACAGAAGCCAGAATCTTGCAACTGGAGTTCACACATATCATAAGTTGGTCTCTTGTTGCTCGCTGCTAGTACCTCTGTCAAAAGATGCAACTTGGTGGATGAGATACATAATATGCAAAATGGCGTCTACATGCCAAGAGCAGTTGACTTATGCATAAAAGGTGGAGTAAACATCCAGCTCCGAGCTGATCTAAACGAAGAAATATCCAATCAAGTAATATATTTCACCGTCTCACACTTCGTCTACGGCAACTCCTAGATCTTGCCCCCACCCAAATTGACACATTCTATCAGAACCACCAGCGGCGACTCCAGAAACTTAAACCTGGGAAGACCTGACGTTGAAGATGCTATTTTTCGTGTAAATCATGACAAAAATATCACACGATCGAAAGATCTCGCCTTACCGACAAGCTTCGACAGCCGCATGGACTGGAGGGACTAGTAAAAATGAAAGATCTTGTGGACTATAAAAGGAATAGTAAAAATAACATTGCCAACGGGGGATGATCCTTCCCTTGATTATACGTTGTTAGTTAGGTGAGACACCCGGTTTATTCGAGTACATGGTCGCGCGGAGAACGATGGTAGGATGCCGCGTGGCGGGCTGATGAGGGACTTGACCGGGAGGAGGTATCGACCTTGATGGCGAGGGGGAGGGTCGGGTGTAGCGACCGGGGCGGAGGTCGACGCGGCACTTGGAGTTGGGCTTGAAGTTGATGACCACGTCCTCCTCCGCCACCTCCAGGAGTTGCTGATGGTAACGTGTTCACGAGGAATTTACACAAGAGATCGATAATCCATCATGAGAAAATTGCTCTATATTAATATGACGATGGAATTTACTGAAACGCATTGCACATCTCATTTTCTCCACACAATGACAGAAGCAAGAATAATACAAACTTAATTTTCATCCTCGTCTCCTTCCCTTGTGTTAGATCAATACAATACTGGAGGTAGTCGTAACCAAAATAGTATGTAATCGATAGAATAAATGTAACAAATAAATTGTCGCTAAGTGCTAACCTGCTAGGTGAACATGGCAAGACCACGGATCCGCTGCTCCCGTCGATGGTGTAAGCCTCGGTCCAGGAATCTGTGGCTGAACATGGGCGAGCCGGCGAGTCACGGCCGATGTTCACGGCGACCCTATCCTGCCTGCTAGCTCAAGGGTATAGGTCGGCTACTGGCTAAGGGGAATCGAGTGGCCCAGCTTCCTCGGACCGGACTGCCGGAGCAACGGGGGATCACAGCGACGGAACGTCCTCAGAGTGGAGTAGCGGAGCATCAGCGGCAAAGCGTCGGGCGAGAGCAGCAGTGCAGGCGCTGGGTCGACCGCGGCCGTCGTTGCAGGGGCGGCGCGTGGGCGTCAGCTGTGCAGGGCTATGGTGATTAGATGAGGAGGAGTGGACAGGAGTGGCGATTGCCAGGCGTAAAGCCCAGTCTCCGTTCGGTGGTACGCACGTGCATCGGGCTGTCTCCATTCGGTGGTACGCACCGGCGTCGAGCAAGCGGCGTCGGAGGCTCCCGGCGCCTGTCCGGCGGCCGATGAATCGAACGGTTTATTTCTTAGCGGTGGCAATCTTGTAATTATGACGAAACTGAAAAGGTTTGGATCGATCTGGATCATTGATCAAATTGAACGGACTAGATTTAATGTATCAACACAGCTCAACACATGTTTGCTCTTTTAATAATAGTACTAGTACACATGTACGTGCAAACGCACGTCTATAAAACCGATTAAAAACATTGGTGTCAACAGATATAAAATTAACAAAATATTCAGATCTTTGATAGCAATGATAGAAAATCTTTCAAAAATCATTAGTGAACCGTCTAGCAGAGCACGAGCATCAGGGTTTCAACATTCAAGAACAGCCAACCAGAGTTTGGACAGTCGTGATTTCAGTCTTGCGAGTGACACATTCAACTGACTTCAGTTTGAACAAAATTTCAAATGTGAATTTGCTTAGATGCCTAAATATGGTTATTAGAAATATATTTTGTTCATAACTTTTCTACAAAATACTTGGTCCAATAACAAAGCAAGCCATGTTCCTTGATCTATTTAATCTGATGGATGCCCTTTAGCCTATTGTTCACAGAAGTCATAGTATGTACTGGATCAAGGATACAGTTCTATCTCCTCGTCCAGCTCAGGCACAATGGCAGTGGGATACAGATGTGCACACAGGCTGATGAAGAATTTATGTAGGGAGGCGACAGTAGCTGGTCTATTGGTGGTCGATTCGCTTCCCTAAAATTCACACGCACCATGGTAATCATAACACACGTGCTGATAACGACCTGCAAGCAGAGCATTGCCAAGAGACAAATTATGTCTCCAAAAGGAAGAAAAAAGCCTGGAAAAGGAGTCCGAAATACGCTGAATCAGATCCAATCTTTCCTCTGCCAAACACTATGCTAGGCATGCCTAACTATCATCATCTGAACTTCTGAAGTTCTGAACCAAGAACAAGCAATTCAGGTACAAACGTCAGAGCAATAAAAAACATACTCGTACTATGTTAGTCCTATGCTATTTATCCACGAAGGATCAACCGACAGTTTCATCCACAGGACAGGAGCAGAGCGTGAGCCCCTGTCCTGTGTCAAATCAGGAGAGAGTTTCCAATCGGTGGCGGGCAGCGGCGCTCGTTTCCATCGCTGGGATCAAGATCAGAGGCCAGGTATAGTAGCGAGAGACGGGATGGGAGGGTGACGGACCTTGAAGGCGTGGCGCGCCTTGCAGACCATGCGCTGGAGGGTGCTCTGCAGTACCGGGCGCGTGTACCGGTACGCCCGCCGGCCGCCGCCGTCGGCGACCGCAACGTAGAGCAGCTTCGGCGGCGTCACCGACATGGCTGGGCCAGCCAAGCGGGCACAGCAGGCGGCCAGATCAAGCGGAGGAGGCCGCTCACGGGTCATAGATCGAGGTTTTGAGGGGGTGGAGATGGAGCGGGAGCGTCGGCAGGACGGGGCAGCGCTGACGACCTCCCCTGCGCCACCGCCTGCAATGGCGCTGGATGCCAGCGGCCGGCACGCCGTTGGCGAAGAGGTTCCGCGGGAGATGAGAGGAATAAACTGCGGCGGCGCAGACCCTGGCGACGACCACGGCGAGCTCCAACACTTCCGACCCCACTGCCCTCCACGCAGAGCGACGCCTCGGTCGCTTACCAGGCGAAAGAAAAAATAAAATAACGATTCGGAAAATGTGTTGAGTTTAGCTCAACACGGACAGAACGATTTGGTTCGTTCATCAGCGATCGTATGGCATAAATTTAATGTATCTGGCGAAGTTTGCTCTTTTAATAGTAGTATAGATAGATTCATAGGATTTAAGAATACAAGATATTGGCTGCAGAAAATCAGCTGAAACATACGGTCATACCCAAAAGCTAGCTCCATAATTGGAATTTGGTGAAACTACACTGTGCTCACTTAAAAACTGTGAAACAAAACACAATCAAGAAATAGTGAAATACCATAAATACTCCATAAGAATGTCTCCAACGGGGCGACGCATCGAGTCCACGCGCCTCCGTTCCTGTCCGCGGGGGCCAAAAACACGGTCCAACGGGGCGACGTAAACGGATCGCGGTCCATTTTTTGTCCGCCGCGAGCCATTCCTGACCCAAATTTGGGCCACCGATGCGTCGGGCGCGGACGCGAGCGGAGCGCTATTGTGTCCTCCTCTGGTCCGCCCCTGGCCCAACCGTCACGCCATTCCCCACCCCAATCTCCTCCGCCTCTCTCGCCCCTCCCGCCGCCACCCCGCCGTCGCTCCCTCGATTTGGCACTGCAGGCCATTCCCGGGACGCCATCTCCTGCTCCTCTTCCTCCCCGTCACCGGAGCTCCAGCTCTGGGGGGACTACTTTCGTCCCCACAGACCCACGTATCCTCCCAAGATTTTCCGGCACCGTTTCCGGATGAGAAGATCTTTGTTCAACCGTATCCGGTTGGGGGTGATGCATTTTGATGACTATTTCATATGCAAGCCAGATGCATGTGGTGCCCTCGGTTTCTCATCATATCAGAAGTGCACCGCCGCCGTTCGCATGCTTGCATATGGAATTGCAGGTGATCTTGTGTACGAGTACGTGCGGATGAGCGAGTCCACGTGCCTAGAAGCAATGTACATGTTTTGCAAGGCCGTGGTGCAGGTGTTCGGCCCCGAGTACTTGAGGGAGCCCAATGCTGCCGACATGACCCGGCTCTTGGCCATCAACGAGTCCATAGGGTTCCCTGGGATGCTTGGCAGCATAGATTGTATGCACTGGGAGTGGAGGAACTGCCCATTTGCTTGGCAGGGGCAGTACAAGGGCCATGTTGGGGCGTGCACGGTCGTGCTTGAGGCCGTGGTATCACAAGATTTGTGGATTTGGCACTCGTTTTTTGGCATGGCCGGCTCGCACAATGACATCAACGTGCTGCAGTGGTCTCCGGTGTTCAACAGGCTTGCCAATGGCCTCGCACCCCAGGTGACCTATGAGATCAATGGTCACGAGTATGACAAGCCTTATTATCTTGCTGATGGGATTTATCCTACATGGACTACTTTTGTGAAGACCATCTCCAATCCCAGTGATGAGAAGAAGAGGTTCGCCAAGAAACAAGAGAGTGCTAGAAAGGATATGGAGCGTGCATTCGGTGCCCTCCAGTCACGGTGGGCTATTGTTCGCCACCCCGCTAGGACATGGGACAAGGACCAACTCTGGGAGGTGATGACAGCTTGTGTGATCATGCACAACATGATCGTGGAGGACGAACACGACGAGGGTATGCATGATCAGGCTTGACAGTTTCAGGGTCAGTTGGTACAGCCACAGGGACCGTCCACATTTGATCAGTTTCTCGACTTCCACCGTGACATTCGTGAGAAGGTGTCTCATAACCAGCTCCAAAATGATTTGGTGAAGCATGTCTGGCAGCACTACGGTAACCAGTAGTTCCATTTGATGAACTATTGGTCTTATTTTTATTTGGTTTGTAAGACTATGCATGAAACAATTTGTTATTTGTGAAACAATTTGTATTATTTGCTGAATTATTTAGATTGTAATAACTATGTGATGAACCATTTGGATTGTATTATTTGGATTGTATTATTTATTTTATTTCCTATATACTTGTTTTGTATGGATTGATCAAAATGATCAAAAACCCTGTCCGGACGGACTCGATGCGTCGGCCCACCCCCTATATATGAATGAAAATGGCCCATATATGGCATGTTTAACTAAAAAAAAACATGCGGGCGGACTCGATGCGTCGTCCCGTTGGGGCACTGGCCAGAAAGGGGCGGACATGGGCCGGACGAGCGTCCGTTCCCCCACCCAAACGGACAAAACACGGACCAAACGCGCGTCCGTTTGGGTCGCCCCGTTGAAGTCATAAACAGTTAAAGTTAGCTGTGTAGCATGAGGGCCAGACATAACAATAACATCACCGTCACCACCTATCCAAAACTTAATAATAAAGATTTGTCCAATGGCACACGAGGCAATCCATATGTTGCGAGCTAGTACCAAGATAATCCGGCAGAGATGTACCATATATCAGGTTTTCGGCGCCGCTTCTGATGGAACCAGACTTTGTCGATCCCTTCAACACTCTCGGATGATCAATCAGTTACCTAAGCGTGCGTTTGGTTGGTAAATCAGGGATGGAGACCATCTTCCTATATTTGGTTGTAGCGTACGTGAATGGTACTGTCCACATGAGAGGAAATTATTATTCACTATATAAAAGTTGGGAAGAATGGCGAGCTCTCAGCTCCCCGCGCACTGTTCATGCACTGTTCTACGGTACTATTTTTTTTTCGAAGCTTTTAATATATATATATTTTTTGTCTGGTTTTTTTTTTCCTCCCAAAAATTATATACGAGAAATATATGTGCGTCGACGAGTAGTTTCCATTCCCTCGAACAGTTTCAAGTTTTGTTGACTCTACCTTCTCAATTTCGATCCAAATTTCACACAAACATTTGACGAATTTTGTCATTTTTTTCATAAAGAACCCCCATGAACGCTTTCGAGTTTTTGTCGAAAATTATATACGAGAAATATATGTGCGTCGACGAGTAGTTTCCATTCCCTCGAACGGTTTCAAGTTTTGTTGACTCTACCTTCTCAATTTCGATCCAAATTTCACACAAACATTTGACGAATTTTGTCATTTTTTTCATAAAGAACCCCCATGAACGCTTTCGAGTTTTTGTCGACTTTAACTTCCCAATTTTGGATCCAAATTCGCACAAATATTTGATGCATTTTGTCAAAAAAATTTGCAGAAAAGTCCCTGCGTTTTCTACAAATTATATACACGAAAATATGCGCGACGACGAGTAGTTTCTATCCGCGAGCGTCCCATATCGCGCGGACGCGCGCGGATGCCGCCGCCGTCGCCATGGCCGCTGTGGCCACTACTGATGTCAGCACGACGTCGCAGTGGCCCACATATCAGCTTCTTTTAAAAAAACAGAAAATTGAACTACTGCTATAAATACCTGAAAAATAGGAAAAATATGTCAAAATGGTCAGAAAAAAATGCTGACTATGTATGGAAAAAATCAAACATGTTTACATATTTTGAATTGTTGCACATTTGGGAAAAAATAGATAAAAATTTGAATTATTTCCATAGATACATAAAAAATATGAAAAATAGGTCAGAATGCTCTGGAAAAAACAAACTACCTATTTAAGGCAAAAAAAAATCATGTTTATACATTTTGAACTGCAACGGCTGCGACGTGCCGCCGTGCCAAATTGAGTGGTGCATTATTTATGGCAAAATACAAACATAATTTATGGCAGAAAACAGACATGTTTGAATATTTTGCATTGGTACATATTTGGAGACAATCCAAATGCACTTCCTCTAATTATTGTAGAGTTCAAACAAACATGTTTGGAAATTTTGAATTGGTAAATACTTCGAGAAAATCCAATTGCTCTTCCTCTAATTATGTGTAGCTGAAATTTAGTAAATGCTCACGCAATGCATTTCCTCTAACTATGTACTTAAATATAAACATTTCATTTTGCAAGTATTTGGAAACAACCTAAAAATTTAATAAATGCTCACGCAATGCATTTCCTCCAACTATGGACTTATATATAAACATTTTGATTTGCAAGTATTTGGAAACAATCTAAATTACGTTACTCTAGATATGGAATTCAACATTTTTAATTACATCGAGTGCGAAATATGGAATTCAACATTTTTAGTTACAGCGGGCATGGTCGCGCCTTCCGCCGCCGCGGATTGGTCGCCGCCGGCGAGTCCGGCGACTATATGGCTCGACGCGCCGCCCGCTCGGCTTGCCTCCACCAAACTATTTACACCTAACACTTTTCCATACATGATTAAACAACTCTAAATAATTTACATTACAAATGCTAATACTGCAAAATTCATAATTCAATGAATATTTCGACATATTTGCAAGCAATGTAACTTAAATTCCTTTAATCGTGTACTCCCATGTCAAAAAAAAATTGATTCAATGCATATTTCGACAAAATTTAAACTCAGTTACTCTAATTATGGATTGGTTTCAAATTGAATTTCAGCTAACCACATTACCTGATTTAGAACTACCGCTTCCCTTTACAATATATATAACTCAACAAAAAAAAAACACATCATATTTTCAGCAAGACTGCGGCGTGTCGCCGCACTAAATTTAACTAGTACTCCATCTAGATGCCGACCCAATCGATCCCCCAAAATCTCCGCGATTCCATCACATCCCCATCGTCCAGCTACCAAACACACGCTAAGTGGGTTTTGATGGCGAGAGACGGCTCATTCTGCACTTGTGTTTAGAGGGGGTGGAAAAGTCATCGACTGACTCTATCCTTGTAGATATGCCAAAGGTTTCAGTGCTACGCCTTGGCGCGGTAAATATTTTTTACAGCGTTAAATTGACGATTTCACTCGTGAGGTGGTGGAAAGATTTTTTCAGGCGCGCTATTTTTTAGCGCGTGGAGTAGCAGGTTTTCTAAGCGCACTAAAATAACGCGCCGCAAACACATTTTTGTGTAGTTGCAAACAAAAAAGAAGATCAAAAAATGCAAAACAAATATACTGAAAATAAAATTTTATTCATCCGACATAGAACATATGCACATCGGTCGTTGACTGAGGTGCATAAATTAAAAACTATCTAGTCTTCCTCCTCGATGTTGTAATCGGACAAAGTCCAGAGGTCGTCCCACCTCGGATCTTCGTTGTCCCAGGTGGTGCTCGGGGCAGCGAGCTGTGCCGCCCGCTTGTCCGCCCGGAGCGCCGCCCGCTCGGTCGTCCTCGTCGGCCAAAAGGCGTGTTCCTCGGCCACGTCCTACGGGAAGCGCGCGCCACGCCGCCATGGCGCGCTCGTCCGCCTCGGTGACGAGGAGGCGGTTGTCCTGTTCGCGGTGGAGGCGCGGCGATCCTCGGCGGGGATAAGCCGAGGGGGAGGGGCGAGATCTTGCGCCTGCTGCACGTTCGAGACGTCGTCAAAGTTCATTTCGCGGCGTGGGCCGTCTGCTCCAGCGGCACGGAGGCATCGCAGTGGAGGGGAGCGCTGGGGGCGGTGCGTGAGGGAAAGAATGTGTCAGCGCGGGCGCGGGAGCGGAAGAGGCAGTTGGGCGCGTGACAGCGGCGCGAGCTTATCCAGCGCGCTGGAAGCGACGCAGCGCGTGCTCTCCCGTTTTTCCCAGCACACGGTAAACATTTTAGCGCGTGTCGCGTGGTTTGTTTTGGGCGTCTGTTTGAGATGCTCTTAGTCGGGCCTGTTAGAACTGGCGACGTTATTATTCGTGCGAGTGCAGAATGATCAAAGCTGTCATGACCAAGAGAAGAATAACTTTCTTATGGATTGACTCAGCATAGTCAGTTAACTCTGCCAAACCTCATCGAGAATGTACTGCTACTAGTCTTCTATCAGAAGAACGGCCCGTATACGCTGACTCGGTGACTGGAAAATAGTGACGAATGGTTGACCTAGGACCGTTTTGCCCCAGTTTAAAAGCAAGGAGGTATCCTGGCAATTTGCAATCAACCATGCATGCATGCAAGCCTCAAAGCGCGCGCATCGATGCAAAGCTAGCTATGAATATTGTTCTTAGTACTTGCTAAACATTCCGGGTTATACACAATTTCGTTTCTGGCTTACTGCGTCTATAGTTCACAAATGGAGGACGCCTATGTTTACCTTGCCGTAGCTCTCGTCTCCATGTTCATTGTGGTTGCCAGCCGTAGGCGGTCGTCTAGCGACGGCGGCCTCCGACGGCCGCCGGGTCCGTGGCAGCTTCCGGTCATCGGCAGCCTTCACCACCTGGTCGGGCAGCTCCCTCACCGCGCGATGCGTGACCTCGCGCGGCGCCACGGGCCGGTGATGCTGCTTCGGCTCGGCGAGGTGCCCACGCTGGTGGTGTCTTCGCGAGAAGGGGCCTGCGAGGTGATGAAGACCCACGACACGACGTTCTCGACGCGGCCCCTGAGCGCCACGTTGCGCGTCCTGACCGACGGCGGGCGTGACATGGCGTTCGCGCCGTACGGGGACTACTGGCGCCAGCTGCGGAAGATCGCCGTCACGGAGCTTTTCACCGCGCGCCGCGTCCTTTCCTTCCGCGCGATCCGCGAGGAGGAGGTCACCGGCCTGCTCGGCAAGGTCGCCGAGGCCGCGGCGGCCGGGCGCCCCGTGGAGATGCGCGCGCGGCTGTCCGCGCTCGTCGTCGACAGCACCGTGCGTGCCGTGATGGGCGACCGGTTCGAGGAACGCGACGTGTTCCTCGGCGCGCTCGACCGCTCCATCAAGATCGCGGCCGGGTTCAACCCGCCAGACCTGTGGCCGTCGTCCCGACTCGCCGGCTGGCTCAGCGGAGCCGTGCGCTGCGCCAAGGAGTGTCGTGACATCGGGAACGTGATCCTGGACGGCATCATCCAGGAGCGCCTTGAGAGGATGGAAGAAGACGGAGGAGGAGGCCACGCCGAGGCCTTGCTCGACGTGCTGCTAAAGATTCACAAGGAGGGCAGGCTCGGTTTCCAGCTCGAGATGGACGCCATCAAACCCATCGTCTTCGTACGTGATCTGACCTTTTGTGAATTCCATCACCATCATCATTAGAATACGTTTCCAATTAGTAGATTTCCCACGTGCTGATCACCCTTAAATTGGCTAGTCTGGCAGAATTATTAACAAAACTTTGTCCACAATTGACTAACGCAGGAAATATTTGGCGCCGGCAGCGAGACGGCAACGACAACGTTGGAGTGGGCCATAGCAGAGCTGATCAAGAACCCGGAGGTGATGCAGAAGGCCACGGCCGAGGTTCGCCGAGTTTTCGAGGCAAGCGGCACCGTAGCAGAGCACGGCCTCGGCGAGCTCACGTACCTGCGCCTCGTCATCCGGGAGACACTGCGGCTGCACACGCCGGTGCCGCTCCTGCTGCCACGGGAATGCCAGGAGCCGTGCCAGGTGCTCGGGTACGACGTGCCGCGGGGCATGCAGGTGCTGGTCAACGCCTGGGCGCTGGGCCGCGACGAGCGCTACTGGCCCGACTCGCCGGAGGAGTTCCGACCGGACCGGTTCGAGGGCGAGGCGGCGGAGGCGGACTTCAGGGGCACCGACTTCGCCTTCCTGCCGTTCGGCGCCGGCCGGAGGATGTGCCCCGGGATGGCGTTCGCCCTGGCCAACATCGAGCTCCCGCTCGCCAGCCTGCTGTTCCACTTTGACTGGGTGGGGCCACCACCGGCCGAGTTCGACATGGGCGAGTCGTTTGGACTCACCGCGCGGCGCAAGGCTCAACTCCTGCTGCGCCCTGTCCTTCGTGTCCCCGTCCCGCAGCGTGCTTGACGACTCGACGCCCCGCACTCGCTCAGTTCGACATAGTGAAAATGCAATGCACCGGCAGGTAGGTGAACAAATGTATTTGTAGTTGGCGTGTAGTTGGAGTAGATGTTGTAGGTATTTCATTACAGACTACATACGGAGCAAAATAATTGAATCTACGCATTCAAATTCGTCTATATACATCTGTATATGTAGTCAATTGAAAATTAAATATTTATGTTGTTCCTTAATCAGAGGTTTTACTTACTAAAGATAACCTACTTGACATACGATAGACTTGGTGTAAACGATACTAGTCCAATTAGGCGCGGCGGCACTCCGCGCCCTTAGCGATAATTCTTGGTATCAGTATGTTTGTTTGTGTTTGTTGTATAAAACGGAATGGAAATAAAAATAATGATTTATAATATTAATAATGTATTCAGTGTTATAGCTGATTTGATTTACATATAGAATCAAGTGTATAATTTTTTCATGAATAGCACAGAATGTTGATCTTAATGGAAACAGGGGTATTGACAGAAGGTAGTGCACGGTAGAATATGTACTTAGTTACATGATTACATTAGCTTGCATGATGATCAGATGTACAAACATCGAGCTGACATCGCAGTACCGTGGTGCTGTTTTTCATAACTAATTTACAGAACGATGCCATGTCGTGACCATAAGCAAAGTTAAGATACTGGCCTGCTGAATATAGTGGCTACATTGGCATCCTCCAACTCGCCTATTCATTTCTTCTGGAATGAAGTCATAGAAGATCGCATGATGTTTATGCATCGCTAACTGAGAGTAACCATTATGTCGGTATTAGCCTGATCAATATAGTGGGCCACATTGGTATCACAAAAGATTAGATGTAGCCCATGCTAGCAGGAGGTATAGCCTGAAATGTACTGTAATTTGTTGAATTAAAATGCGTATGAGAATCGTACAGAACAGGTATTGACAAAATTGAAGAGGTGCATACTGGTACCTTTAGACGCCGTTGTTCACAATAGATGGACAAAAGCTAATAGCGTGACACTCGAAGCAGTAGAGAAATGGTCTGAGTACGTGAATTCTTCTAGGTTCGCTTGTGCAGATTCATTTTTCATAAAGACTTGCCTTCTTGAACCATAGCCTGATTTGGATGCAAGAATGTCGGTAAGCTTGTACACCATGCCAACGACATCTGCGTTTGAAATGAACAAAGCACATGCATGAAGTATAGTCAGCAAATAAAGAAGTATAAGAAGTTTGCTGAATTATTTCTGTCATACCCGACAAAGTTTCTGTTGCTTTAACATGTTTTGCAAGAACGTCAAAAGGTTTTGCACTGTATGCATACAAAGGGAAATCATCAGGCTGTGCATAAGAGCTCGAAAAACCAAGCCAAAACATCAAGATATAAGAACTAAGACTATGCATAGTTGCAGTATGTTCATAGAAGATAGCAAAAAAAAATCTGGTCTATCTAGATGCAAGTAAGGAGCCACAAATAGAGAATTTTGCTGCAAAGCCATAAATGAATAAGCGAATTTTCGTCCAACTACAGGCGGCTGCAAGAATATAGACAGAGTAGAAGTGTTAGAAGATGACACTTTTCGTGGATAAGTAACAACAATTAGTGTAAGACTGTAAGCTAGAAGAATACATGACTTTGTGAACATATATATATGAACATAAATGGTGGAAGAGGAAAGAATACAAACTATCTACATGCTTTGTTTAGAAAATGCTACATGGAAAGAAAAGTAAAAAGATTTTAGTAAGGGGATTGATTCACCTCAGTTTAATCAGCACTCCATAGGCCTCTGGTAGCAAACATTATGGAGAAAAAAATAGAGGCCAATCGCTCTGCTCTGTGCTTCCGTACTGCAGCCATACATGACCGGGTAGTTCATCGGCAACAGTGCAAACATATGTGTCTAAGAGCCAGAGCACCAAGTGACTGCCGAAACCTGCATCTGACGACGCGAAGATCTGGCACCTGGGAGGATTATAGGAGTCATACTTAGAAGCATTGAAACCTGGCCACAAAGCTGACATCAGTTCAATGTGCAAAAAAATAGATCAACAAATGTGTAACACTGTTATAAGAGAACACATGTTCGTCTTCCTTTACCTTATGAGAGCAGTAGAGATCCCACATCTTCAAGTACACCCTACAAAAAGTTCCAAACCTAAAACAGTTTCCAAGAAGAAGCCATCTAAAGTTCAAAACTACTACCTAAATGAAACATGTTGAGAACTATCAAACATGAGCATTTTGTCTTTGTACAGCAATCACTTACCATCGAGCCATATCAGATAATGGACACGTCAAACGAACCAATCAATGCATACCGGCTAACATCATCCCATCTCTCAACCCACTCACTGAACAGAGGAAACCAACTATCCTGGTCGTCATTTTTGTAGTGGAAGAGTGATGATCAGCAAGCCAGCCCATGGAATATTTGTATCTGGTGTGCCTGCAGTGCAAGGAACATGTAAGGTTACAATGCAGGAAGTCCCCAAGTACCTAAAATATAAATCAGGTATCACTATTAATTGATGTGCTAATTTCCAAACTGCATATGTGTAGATTAAAGCATATGTAACTATGATCTGAGAACTGCTTCCTGGGAAACGAAATAGGTGGCTAATTGCATATGTGCCAAGAAAAAGATCTGCTAACTCGCGTCTTCGGATATGCTCGTTTTGTGGCAACATCTGTGAATATGATTTGATCCGGGATCACTCCTCTTGGAGGAGCATATGTATACAATAGCATTTCAGTATTAAATTCAGTTGGTTCAGGTGATTCTTCTTTCCAGATGAAAACTCAGCCAACAAAGAAATTTAATATGTTTGCATTCTTTAACTACACATAACATGACGGTAGAAATAACAAAAATGGAGAGACATAGAAAGAAGTATTTTGGTTAAATCATCTTACCCCTGCATCTCCTTCATAGAGCATGAATGCACCAACACCACAGAGTGTTCAAAGTTCAAAATCAAAAGAAGTGGCACTGCCTGGATCTTTAATTACAGACGTAGCAGACTGATGCTAACTAATAATCAAAATCTGTAGTAGACCTCCAAACCTAATCAGGGGACAACATGCAACAATACGTGATAATTTGGATCCAACTGACACTTAACTCTTTTTATGGAGATCAATTTCACATGAGCTTGCCATGCCATCACTTATTTTCCATTAAACATCAGATGGACTTAGCACACTCCAATTCTACTATCCAACTAACTGCATACACAATTTCTTTTTGTTGCTATATTTGTTTCCCGAGCAAATACTGAGACCCGATTTGAAAATCTGTAATGCATAAAGAATAAGGGTTGTGTTTGTTCAAAGTTTCTATGACTTGTAGATAATCCTTAAACACATAAGTGCATAACAATACCTGTGACATGGGAGTACTGGAGACAGGCACGCAGGCTAGTGTACGGGGGCCGGGGAAACAATTAACGAAGAGCAACCGCAGCCACAGCTTGTTTAGATCGCTCTGCTACCTCCGCTGCTCAGGTGCTGCTGTCGCTGCATCCGCTGCTCCGCTCGTCCGCACGCTTCACCCGCCATCCCCCATCACCCATTAAATCCGCCAGCACCGCTCCCATATCTGTCACCGGCGCAATAAAAATTGGACCTTTGACCGCGGGATTAGCTGCCACATGCGTGAGAGAACACGGAGAGAGCACGGAGGCACGGCGGCGCCGGCCAGTGGGAGAGAGAGGAAGATATGTGTGCGGAGGGAATCCCGAATTTGTGGAGCCTGCTTGGGTACGTGGGCATCGAGGAAGGAGCAAGCGGCCTCGAGGGCGAGGTCGAGCGCTCGGAACTCAAAGGGAGCTCGTCGCCGTCGGCGCGCTTGAGGAGGCGGCGCTGCAGCTCGACGGCGTACTGGAAGACGTAGATGTCGACGGAGTTGAGTAGGAGCACCTCGTCGGCGGCGATGACGCAACGTATTTGCTCGAGGTTGACGATGATGGCGCGCTCCCTGTCGAGGATCGTGTAGGGGTACACGAAGAGCGGGTCGAGGAGGCGGAGCTCGCGGGCGGGGAGCTCGTAGCGGCGCATCATGGGGGCCTTGCCGACCTCGATAGTCTGCACGGAGCCCGTGGCGACCTCGACGCGGATGCAGCTGCGCGCGCCACCGCCTCGCTTCTTGAGGTTGACGACGTCGAGGATGCCCGGAATCGGCGGCTCCCTGCGCTGGGCACGCCGGAGGGGGGCATCGAGGGAAGCGCGGGCGAGGAAGCTGAGGCGGCGAGCAACGGGTGCGTCGTCCGGGGGAGGAGCGGCTGCTTGGTGGTGTCCGCCGCGGCGGCCCTGGCTGCATCGTGAGCAACGGCAGGAGACCGCCCACGACCACCACATCGCAAGAGGTCACCGGCGTCGGCTCGTGCATAAATCGGCAGCGCGATTGGAAAGAAAAAGGCAGCGGCGACCGGATAGGAAAAGGAAGAGAAAGAGGTGGGGAAAGATAGAAGGCCACGTACGGCATGGCATGGACGAAGGAGTCCTGGGCGTACCGGTACAGCGATCGAAACACGTTGAACATTGATGAACAGTACCCACAACGCTCACAGCTCGCGAAAGTGACTGTTAGTAATGTGTTTTGGCATGTCGCTGAGTCGGTTGAATATTTGTATATGACTTGGCTTTTTGCGTGACATATTTGGAGATTAATTCATCGAGCTCCCGCTCGCGATGCCCCCATCCTTCGTCTCGTGAGCCGCTCCTGCGACTCACGAGGCGACTCCCATCGCCGCCGTCTAGCTACTACTCCGGCCCGCCTCAGCTCCTCGCCGCCGTCGCCGGCGGCCGCCGGCCGGCCCGTGGCGGCGGCGGGGCGTCCCCGCCACTTCCTCCTCCGTCCTCCTCCCTGCTTTTCCTTCCCTGCGGCTAGGGTTCGAGCTCTGCTTCGGTAGCCATGGCGCGGCGCTGTTGGATCCCCATGGTTCCCGTGGCTGCAGAGGTGAGCCAGGCCCTTCGACGGAGACGCCTCGCCGTTCGGCCCGCGGTGGCATTGGAGGCTGCGGGCAGATCTGGAGGGCCGGATCCGGCCAGCACGGCTCCCCCATCGCGGTCCTCTGCTCGGGTGCAGGGGTGCAGCTTCCTGGAGCTGGCCGGTGCGGGTGGTGGTCAGCGATTCCGTCCGTCGCCGTGGTTCTCCCTCTCAAAGGTGCAAAAAATTTCATCCTGGGAAGCCACTGCTGTCATGGTCTTTTCGAGCAGAGTCCTTGGCCGGATCCAACGATGAAGGTGAGCAGGGATCCTAGGAGGAGTTGCCTGTCGCGGTAGCTGGGGTGGCCGGCTTCGTGCAGGCGGGTGAGGTTGGCAAATCTTGGAAGTCGGGCGGCGGCCCTGAGAGGTGGGCGTGGCGGTGGCTGTGCGGCAAGCCCCGTGGCGTCGGTGCTGGTCGTGTTCCTTGGTCGTGTGGGCGACTTGGACGACGGCGGTTGGAGTTCCTGGCGAGGTCTGGCGAGGGCGCCATTCCTTGCCCAGATGTTGATCTGGAGGCGCTGTTGCAACTTTGGTGTCCACTGCCCTTCGCGGTGGTGGTTGGAGTCGGGGATCCTTGTCGATGGGTAGGTGGGGATCGGACCGAGCGAAAGCTCAAACCGTCGTTGACGGTGGTGTCGGCGACGCCTGTGGGCGCCGCTTTCCCTCTTGGGGGCGACGCTATGGTTCCACCCCACCTCCCTCGTGTATACTCCGGGTGAAAACCCTGGTCTATGACCCGACGGTGGCGGCGCTGCTGCGTCGTGACCTCCTTGGAGGCACCGTCTTGGAGCAAGGGTCTCCTCGCTTCACCATGGTTGCTTCAGTGTAAAGTTGGTGCCTTTTCTTAGCCGTTGATCTGAAGTGACGCTGTCTTGCTCCTGTGTCTTGGTGGAGGCAGAGCATGCGGACACGGTGGTCCGATCCCGCTCCTTTGGTGGCTGGCCGTCTTACGCAAGGGTTTGGTGCTCGCCGGTTGGTGTTGTCCGTTCCCGCCACTTTGGTGCTGGCTGTTCTACGCAAGGGTTTGGTGCTCGCCGCTGTCGATGTTGCGGTCTCCGTTTAGCGCTGTGATGCTCGACATCCTCTCCTTCGTGCTCGACGTCTACGGAAGGCGCTGGTCTTTCGTCTCCTGCTTCCCTCTACAATGTCAAGCTCTGTGCTAGTTGCGGTGGTGTCTCCGCTGGTGGTCCGATCCTGCCTCTGGGTTGACCGTTTTACGCAGGGATTTGGTGCTCGGCGTAGTGTAGCCTCCTTTCTTTTAGCTTGTCCTCTATCTGCTTTGTTTGAGGTTCTCCTCAGCACCTTGTTTTATCTGTAACTGCCGTTGTAAAACTCTGAGCTTTGTTAATTCAAAGCTGGGCATTATTGCCTTTTATTTAAAAAAGCTCCCGCTCGCGAGCCTGCTGTTCCACTTTGACTGGGTGGGTCCACCACCGGCCGAGTTCGACAAGGGCGAGTCGTTTGACCTCACCGCGCGGCGCAAGGCCCAACTCCTGCTGCGTTCTATCCTTCGTGTCCCCGTCCCGCAGCGTGCTTGACGAGTTGGCGTCCCGCGCTCTCTCAGTTCGACATAGGTGAAAATGCAATGCACCGGCAGGTAGGTGAACAAATGTTTGCGGTATTTGTAGTTGGCGTGTAGATGGTACGAGATAAGTTGTACTCCCTCTGTTGTGACCGTGACGAAATAGGTTTTCGCTCTGTTATATTAATATAGCAACCACCCAAAACATCATTGAGACCACTACTAGGGCAAACAACACAGTCATGCCCAAAAGAAAAGAAAGAGAAAACAAAACGGACACAGGTGGATCAACAAAAATGAAAGTGACTCGCAACTGCTGCATCCTCTCCGACGTATTCCCACCACGATCCTAGCACTCTAGATCGCCGCGTACCAAACATTACCTCCAAGAAGGAAGGCGACGACGACGACGCCGCCCGAACTGGTCCTAGTGTTTCCCCCGGCACGCTCCGAGGCGTGGGAAAAAAGGTATTTAATGTTAAGCTACAAACATTTAAACTTGAAAATAAATTTCACAATCATTTAAACTGGTATTAATACTGGGGCAAATAGAGGGGTTATATTCTATTCCCAAATCTCAGGGGTGATTTAGAGTTTTCCCTTTTTAGGCTACAAGCAACAACAAAAAATCCTCATTAATGAATTACACTAAATAAGCCAAATATGAAAATTCTATTTAATGTTATTAATCTCCAATATATTTTTAAATACTTATAACGGTTCTATTTATAGCGGTTATATTTTCCGGTTTAAAATCCTAAGATATATATATAGCATTAATTAGATTGTTTTTCTATGTTTACTTATTTTGCACCGTGCTTTCATGATCATAGTATTAGCTCCTTGCATTTTAGGTGAAATGGAGGTGTGGTGTGCAAGATACGTGTCACTCCATATGGCCACATCACTTTCCACATTGGCAAACCTACCCTCCGTACATAAAAAATATTCATTACATTAGGGGCTTCTTTAGATTGTTCTGAATATATATTGTAGACACTCCGGATGTTCAATTTCCAAATATCATTGGTGGATCTTGGCCTTTTCCCAATTTACTACTACAGACGAGAAAATAGATAATATCGTAACTAAAGCACCTTAATAAATAAGGAAACATATAATAATGTTGATTATTTTATCTATCTTAAATTTCAAACCTAAAAAATTTAACGGTTGGAAATATAGTTGTTACAAATATTTTGTTAGTCTAAGGATATTAATTAGAGTATCAATGTTAGATTTTTCCTTATTGGCTATATCATGCTTTATGGTGTTATTATGTATTTCATTATTTGTAGCAGAAAAAGGAACCCATTAGACTACCCTCGGTTTGTTGGGACTTGAACATTACCGCTCTTTCCCTAAACTTTAAAACCATCTAAACATTCGCTCCCCGTCAACTACGAACAAAGAAAACCTACTTCAATCAGACAGATGAATAGAAAAATCCCTTTTGCGACTAAAGAAAAAACAAAAAGTCTGTGATGTTGCTCGGTAATAAATAAACCTCATTTTCCCCAACAAACACATAGAAAACAAGCGAATTCATACCCTAAGTTATAAGACCCCTTGCTCTACCTTTCAAAAACCCTCCCTCTCTCTCTCCCTCCCCGTCACTATCGCAAACTCAAAAACAAAAACCAGACAAACCATACACAATGTCCAACAAAGAGGAGATGCTCGTTCACGCCCAAATCATCTCCGCCGCCAATCCCTCCCGCTCGCTCCGGGAATGTAGGGGTGGAGGACCGAAATGTGTGGATTAAGATAAGTATTAACTCTTTATTGAAAACCTCATGTAAAATTCATTTAATTGCTTCGATTTTCTAACTATTGTGCATGCATTTGCTAGTTGGATATGACTCATTAATCTCCCTAAAAAGGAAACAAAGACAGCACATGCATAGGCTGGGAGGGAATTAAGAACCACTGCTCTCCCTTTCAAAAACCCTCTCCCTCTCCCTCCCCCTCACGAAACGAAAACAAGACCAGCCATACACAATGTCCAACGAAGAGGAGATGCTCGTCCAAAAATGCAGCGCCCAGATCATCTCCGCCGCCAACCCCTCCCGCTCCGTCGCCCGATCGGCTCATTTCCTCCTTCCACGCGCCGACACCACTTGTCTCCCCGCCTTGCCGTCCCCGGCTCGCAATGGCGGCCCCGATCTTGCCGACGAGCTCCAGATGGAATTTAGGGGCTGGCCCGGCTCACCGAATCAGTGGAGGCGGTGGGTCGCCAAGATCCGGCCGCGGCACGAGCGCCTGTGGAGGAGAATTGGCATCTTCGATGCCATTCTGGCGACCACGCGCTGGGTGCGGCGTGACGAGGATCTGCTGCTCCAGCTCTCGGCCTTCTGGTCCAGAGACACCAGCACGTTCGTCTTCCCGTGGGGCGAAGCCACGGTGACCCTAGAGGACGTGGCCGTGCTGGGGGGGCTGCCCCTGTTGGGCAGTCCCGCCGCGTGCGCGGTGCTGCCTGACGAGCTCCGCGGGGACATGGACGCGCTCGAGGCCGTTCGGAGCGCTTTTAACCGAAGCAAGAGCAAGAAAGCAAACTATTCCGCGTGGGTAAAGTACTTCCTCGAGCAGCCACCGGAGGAGGATGCCGCCGGCGAGGGGGAAGTATTACTCGAGCACGGTGCGTTCTTGGCCATGTGGCTGTCCGCGTACGTGTTACCGTCGCCGCCGTTCGGCGCGGTCCAGGCGCGGGTGTTCCCAATCGCCGCCAGGCTGGCGCGCGACCAGCGCATGGCGCTAGCTCCTGCCGCGCTCGCTAGCATCTACAGTTCCCTCTCTTCGCCCGCCGGATGCGCGCCACTCCAAATTCTCCAGCTATGGGTCTGGGAGCGTTTCAGGGAGCTTCGCCCTGAGACGAGGAGGTCCCATGACCCCAATGACGACGGCGTGCCGGAAAGGGCTGCATTGTGGCACAGCGTCAGAACGGCATTCAATCCCAGGTATATCCGCGCAGTGTTCATGTCACCAAACAAGTTTGAGTGGATGCCTTATGGAGGCAGAAGCTTTGGTCTGCCACCCGGCAATGGTGGCCGCCGGGTCCACGGCCAGGACATAGCAAGGAGCGAAGAGCTGCTATCCATGGCGCAATGTCTGCGCCCTTCCGAGTTCGTGGGCCTCAGCTCCATCGAGCAGTACTGCCCACATCGAGTAGCGAGGCAGCTGGGCTTCGACCAGGACGTGCCCGGGAATGTGCCCCGTGTCAACTCAGATTCAGATCCAGAGACTGCGTGGGCGACTTATAAGGTGGAGCCTAGCTCTCTTGCCTTCATCGTTCCACATGGTGATCCTGGTGTGACGGTCGAGTATGAGCGATGGTGGGAGCCTCACTCGTCAGCATGCGCGGCTGATGTTGCCGATGCTGCGAGGATAAAGCAGCTTTCCATGTCGTTTCATCAGAGAAAAAAGAAGACGAAAGGAGATGCTGGTGCAGATGCTGCTGCTGCTCCAGTGGAGAGTTTGAATGGGGAAGCAACTGCAGTTGATCTGGAGTCAACACCTGAGGACATAGTGGTGATCAGCGATGATGAGTCCGATGAAGAGTCTGGAAAGGATGTCGAGGTGGCTGCGATGCATCTGAAATCAGCCAAGCTGGTAGCATCAGCATCAGACCCAGGCGAGCCAGACGAAGAAAGGCAGCTGGTCAGCAGCAGTACAAGAAAGAATCTGCAGGGCATCCAGGTGTCCATGGAAACTTCTGGGCAAAGAGATGATGGTTGTGAGCTGCTTGCTGCTGCTCGAAATAATAGCGCTAGGAGAGAAGAACCAGTTGATATGTCTCCCAGCAATCCGGTGAAAGGAAATACTGAACCAGTGGAAAGAGTGGTTTGTACTAGAACACTGTACACTATCTTACTCCATTTGAGCGGAAGAAAGATGGTGAGATGAGTGCAAGGGGCACGTATTTGGATCAAGGCTTTTTTCAACCAAGACGGGAAGTGGGGACGAGGGAAATGATCATGCAGGCGTCTGAAGCTCGAGAGGATGAGAAGGATGAGTTGGAAAAAAGAATTGAGTCTCTGAAGAAACAGATTTGGGGCTAGAGGCATGTACAATTCTCGGTTTTTCCTCCCTTCGCTGAATCATATCCCAAGGAAGCATATAGGATTTTATAGTTATCAGAATGGCGATCATCAGGATAAACTACCTTTAAATGGGGAGAAACTGTATCTTACTTTTCTGCTGTATTTTACTTTTCTGCATATCTGGGGATGGACTTCACATTCACCCCCGTTAATTATCTTCTATACCCTAGTCTCGGGTATGATCTGCTCCTAAAGAAAAACTATCTTTACATGTTATGTAGTATCCCAGTATTACTTTTGCAAGAAATATCTCTGTTTGTTTGACCGCAATACTGTGATTTCGTTCTTGCAAACATATTGTGAAGCTGGCGGATCATGGTGCTCTATCCTCTATGTTGATATTTCATGTTTTGCTATAAGATGTAGTCTAATCGTTCTAGATTGTTTTACGGGAAAACATAAATATTAATACATTTCCAAACTAATTTAAAGGAAAATGCTTGCGTTTGGGTCGACCGATTTGCTTGCTACGGTCGGCCACCTGAGTTATTTGTTGTAAATTACAAGTTAGGGCCAAAATGGTCTCCCTCCGGAATCCAAACACTTGATTTCCCATAAGGTGTTGTTGGCGGATTCCTATAAGCAACATATGTCGATCTCTGGTCGGCATCGTTTATGGTTGATATTACGACGGTATTTGATCGATTTCAAGACTCCTTTGATTAATAGAAACATCCTTGGCAACTGCCTTCGAAATTGTTCGTCTTTCATAAATCCAAAAATTTACCCTTTCTTTTTTACATGGAGAATCTCGGTAACACGGGTTGATTTCCCAAAACCTTAGAGGCAAAAACGCAAAAAAAAGGTAACGGTGGATTCTGGACATAGGGTGCGGATCGGAAGGCTGACGAGGCAATTGATCCACCGCGCGGGATTGGTCGTCCGCCCCCTAGCGTGGCTGTAATTCAAAACCTTGCCTTGATTCCTAGACGATTAATCATGCTCAAGAAGTCAAGATTTATAAAGCTTTATACGACTCACTGATTCATTTGTTTTGCACTCCACTAGGATTAAGATGATATAAGTGAAGTTATAACTTGTTTATGTGTAAATTGTTGTACAAAGATAATTTGGGGTTGCAATCCAACTTGCTTCGAAATATTTCTTTTCATGTTATAAGCACGAATGTCCACGCGGATGATTCACTCATTTCGCTTTACTCGAACAATTTCAACACATGTAAAAGTACAATGTGGTCATGTCTATTTACTTCCTGGTCCAAAATAAGTGTCGCGGTTTTGAACGAGGGTTAGTTCAAAACTGCGACACTTATTATGAATCGGAGTTAGTATTTCCCACAGACAGTAAATTGCAATATGTGGTTTTTTCTTTGGAACAACAGTACTATTGTACATTTTTTGTTGATTTCGGGTTTTAAGCATACAAAAGTAATAGTACAAGAGATTTGTACTGAGAAAGGTAAGATTGCGGCTAAGTGCTCAATAAAAAAATTATCATAAGCCTTTCTTGTCACCCTTTGCTTCAGTGGATGCTTCTCCTTAAAAAACCGCTCTGCGGTGGTACAGGTTGGGAGACTTGTGCTTAAAAATGAAATCATTTAGTCCTTGTTCTGACCGTCATTAGTCTTTGTTCCGAGATGCTTCGGTGGTCCACTAGAGATCATGGTGAAGATTAATTCCGGCGGTGACTTCCAGACATTATAGAAAGCGATATAAACACTAGTTTTTGTATTATTCACAGTACTAAAGTACGTAATCGATAATCTTGTAGTAGATGGTATACCGTTGTTTAGATGTTATTCCGTCCATTTATACGTTATTTTATTTCTGCAACCGCCATCGCTGCACTTCATTTCTGCGCCGCGCCCCCGGAGCTAACCCAGCACGGCAGCACCGCCTCCCCAGAGCTCGTCCCAGTGCCGCCGCCTCACCCTCCAGCGATGCCTCATGAAGCTCGCACAACACAGCCTTGCCGTCGAGCAGGAACTCGCCCGCTTCGACCAGGCTTGCATCGACCAGGAGCTCGGGCATGAGCTAGCTCATCTCGGGCAGGAGAGAGCTATTTTTCCATAGCTGGAGTACACGATTACAACAATATTTTCTGCATACCAACTGGAACACAATCTTTTTTTAGGGAAACATCAGGTCTCCGACCTGGTGCGAGCTTTATTAATCATCTCACATGGCTACATCGTTTTATGAAGCTATTTAAAACAAAGCTAGGGGATCATCGTCCCAATTACAATTGATTTTATCAATAAAATACTTACTAGCAATCTCATGTGCTACCTTGTTTGCTTCCCTCGGAATGTATCTAAACTGAACGATGCCCAAATTTGAAGCTATATCAACAATATCCGCATAAATTGCAGTTGATCCATTCCACCATGCATTCGGTTCAGTGCAAGCTTCAATAGTTTTATTACTTAAGAGTGTTAAGCATTACACCCGGGCTCTGTATAACTAGAATGCACACAGCTCCAACAAGTTCAAAAGTTCCGAAGTATGCGAAAAATAAAAAGGCGAATTACATAATTACATATCATAATGAGAAATTCTAAAGACGCCTATGGTGGTGGAGGGTCGATCCGGAAATTATGTGGCCATCCATGCTGGGAGAATAACTTCCTCGCCGCAGCATCCAAACGCGACGACACCTCCAAAAACAGCTCGCGGTACTCCACACGCTGCAGGGCCGACCATGATCGGAGCGTAGCTGTGCATCGGTAAATAACCTGCATAACAGAATCATTTTTATCATTAAAAACCTTGTCATTTCTACATAGCCATAGCGACCAAATAATGGCAATCGCTCCCACCCTAATAAGTAGTTTAAACCTAGGATCCACCCGTTTAGCCAATTGCCGAAAATGTTTGCAACGCTGCGTGGGGGCTATAAGGTAGAACCTATCTAGATGGCTGACCATATAGACCTAGCAAACTCACACTGGAAGAATAAGTGTTCAATAGTCTCATCATGATGACAGAAGACACACTTTCTGCTCCCGTGCCAATTGCGTTTGGCAAGGTTATCTTTTGTAAGAATTACTCCTCGACGAAGATACCACGCAAACACCTTCGTTTTTAGCAGAATCTTTATTTTCCAAATTTTCTTATTATTATCGACTGGAACTTCGGGCTGGATTAAAGCTCTATGCATAGAATCAACCGAGAATTTACCATTCTTAGTGAGATTCCATTGAAATTTATCTGGGAATTCCGTCAACTGGACAGAGTCCAACCGGAGAAGCAAGGCATTCCAGGATGCTTGTCTAGGCCCTAATAAACTTTTTTCTGAACGATACATTTGGTGGGGAAGTACCCATCACCTTAGCGAGCGTGTCGCCTTTGTGTCGCACAATATTATACAAAGCCGGATATTGTTCTCGGAGAGTTGATTGGCCAAGCCATTTATCCTCTCAGAAACAAATTTCCGATCCATTCCTAATTGAGAATGATCCATGTGGGAAAAAAACTTCTTCGTAGCCATGAGGCCTGCCCAGAAGTGTGAATCACCAGGTTTCCAAAGAACCTGAGATACAGCTTGAGAGCCCACATACTTTCTCCTCAGGAGGGTTTGCCAAACTCCATCTTCAAAAAGAAGCTTGAATAGCCATTACCAAGCAAGCCTCTATTCTTGACCTCAAGGTCATGAACACCGAGCCCACCTTGGTGTTTTGGACGGCAAACCACACTCCATTTGGTCAGTCGATATTTTTTCTTTTCACTATCCCCTTGCCAAAAGAATCTTGGCCGGAAATAATCCAATCGTTTTAAGACTCCTTTGGGTAGTTGGAAGAAAGAAATCATGTACAGTACCATGTTAGTTAGTACTGAGTTAATGAGAACCAATCTTCCCCCCAGGGATAGAAGTTTGCCTTTCCAGCTATTTAACCGGATTTGAAGTCTCTCCTCCACCAATTTCCATTCAGCATTGGTGAATCTCCGATAATGGATCGGAATACCCAAATAGTTGATAGGACATTGACCTTGCGTACAGCCGAATAATTCGGCATACAAGGAGACGTTTTCCTGGGCCTCGCCAAAACAAAATAATTCGCTTTTAAAGAAATTTATTTTAAGACCCGACAGTTGCTCGAACGCTGACAAGATTAACTTGAGGTTACGAGCTTTTTCGATGTCATGTTTCATAAAAAGAATTATGTCGTCAGCATATTGAAGGATCGATAAGCCACCATCAACTAGATGTGGAATTACTCCTTCAATTTGGCCCTCAGACTTAGCGTGTTTGATCAAGATAGCCAACATATCAACCACTATGTTAAATAGTACTGACGATAACGGGTCACCTTGTCTAAGACCTTTTTTGGTTTGAAAGTATTTACCAGTGTCATCATTGACTTTAATGGCTACACTTCCTCCCGAAACAAAGCTATTGATGAGCGCACGCCACTCATCAGAAAACCCTTTCATTCTGAGAGTATGTTGAAGGAAAGACCATTTAACTTTATCATAATCTTTTTCAAAATCACCCCATTCAGCTTTTTCCTATCACTAGTACAGAAAAGGCTATCAGTGGCGCACCAAATTGGAATTCTGTGGCGCACCCGCCAAATTGCTGGGTGCGCCACAGAATTCTCGCCACAAAAATTTATTCTGTGGCGCATGGGCTCGGTGCGCCACAGAATTCTCACATTTCTGTAGTTTGTGGTGCGCCACAAAAAATAATTCGGTGGCGCACCAATTAAGGGTGGGCCACAGAGTGCCAACCTACCTATATAGGGTTTCCCTACTAGTGTATGTAGTTTGTGAACTGTTTCATGTAGGATTGCCACCCCATCTAGGATGTTGCGACCTTGCATGAAAGCAGTCTGAGACGGACGAACCACATGATCTGCCACACTGTTCAGCCGAATCGTAGCAAGTTTAGTGAATATTTTAAAACTAACGTTAAGGAGGCATATATGTCTGAATTGTTGAATCCTCGCTGCCTCGTTAACCTTAGGTAATAAAATTATTTCACCAAAGTTGAGCCGAAACAGCTCCAACTGTCCATCATGGAGACAGGCGAACAGTTGAAGCAGATCAGACTTGATTACATCCCAGAAGTTCTGGTAGAACTCAGCTGGGAAACCATCAGGTCCAGGGGCTTTATTGTGTTCCATTTGGAAAACCGCCTTTCTCACTTCATCCTCCGAGTAGGGATTAGTACGTAGACTATTTTCCTCATCAGAAACCTGGGGTATATCGGCCGTTCTAGACTCATCCAATGTGAAGTTTCCTTCCTCTGGTGCTTCGAATAGGCCTTTATAATAATTAGTGATGTACGACTTTAGTTGTTCCTGGTCCTCAATCGTTCCCTCATCCTTGACTAGGGAGTGAATACGTTTTTTCCTCTGTCTGCCATTAGCAATACTATGGAAGTAGCGAGTATTCGAATCCCCTTCGAGGATGAATTGGGCTTTGGAATGTTGATACCATTTTAACTCTTCCTCACGCAGGAGTTTTGCTATCTGCGCATTAGATTGGCTCATAAGCTCAATTTCTTGCGTAGATAATAGCCGAACTTATGCTAATGCCTCTAGAGCATCAATTATCGAGGATAGTCGTATCTTTTATTTTTTAAGTAAACAAGTAGTGTGACGAGCCCAACCAACAAGATGTGTGCGTAAAGCACGGATCTTGTTGTTCCACCTCTGGATAGGCGAATCGCCGGCAACCGGTCTTTCCCAATTTCTTTGGACCATCTCATGGAATACCTCACGATGCAACCATCCAAGTTCAAACTTGAAACACTGGTTACACTGTGGTCTAGACATGCCTGTGGTCAAAAGAATAGGAGCATGGTCCGACAAACCCTCAATACGTTCTAGAGCCCGTACCGATACCAATGGGAACCTAGATTCCCAATCGGTGCCCATCAGTACACAGTCTAATTTCTTGTATGTGGGTTCAGGGAGAGAATTAGCCCAAGTGAACTATCTCCCAACCATTGATATCTCTCTTAAGTCCAAACTGTCAATGACCGTATTGAACAAAAGAGGCCAACGATTGTCAAACCGACCCCTGCTTTTCTCGAATGGATAACGAAGCAAGTTAAAGTCCCCACCAATGATGAACGGGTGTGGGTTATATTTTGCTAAGTTTACCATTTCACAAAGAAAAGTAGATTTAAACTCCTCCTGGGCCGCCCCATACACAGCGACAAGACTCCAAATGAAATTGTCTGCTTTATTACAGATGTGCATTTTTATATGAAAATCGCAATGCGAAACAGCCAACACATCCATGGTATCAGTCCTGATGCCTAGTAAAATGCCCCCGGAGTGTACACGCGGAGGACGGGAATACCAAGCAAAATCTATACCGCCTGAAAGCCGGTTCAATAGACCTTGCGAGAACTCCCGCCTGCCCGTCTCAGAAATAGCTAAGAAATCCAAATTATGATCCCGAATGCAACCAGCAAAGTGTAAATGTTTAGCCAAGTCACCAAGACCTCTGCTATTTGCGAACATGCCATTCATTTGGAAACAATGGGAGATTTGGAAAACTTTGCCCTTTTCTGGGACACCTTGTTAGAGGTAGATTTTGATTTCCGACTTGATGCTTTTAACTCATACAATGAGCACAACCCGTCCTCATCCAAACCAACCTCCGACACTTCACCAATTAGATGAGAAGGAAGCTGACCATCTGATGTGGCATTCGCTTCTTCATCATCCAAATAGGTGGCTGTCAACACCGTGGAAGCTTTAGGAATAACCGTTAGACGGTCAAATTCCATATGCCTCAAGACATTAGTTGAAACCTCTACTTGATTCTTACTACTACCAAGATTAAAACCTACACTATTAAGCTTAGACTGAATCGAATGAGAAGAAAACGAGAGAAAAGACTTTGGATTCATTTCCATACCGAGAGAGTCCAAGTTGCGCGCCGCTTTGCGACGCATAGCCTTCTTCATCGAGTCCTCATCCATCGTGGAAGCCCCATCCGCCGCCACCCCAAACCTCTCACTACGACGGATCGGAGTGATCCATCGGCAAAAGCCATCGCAGTGGGAGGAGGTGTGCGTGGCGAGACGGAGTCCCCAACCGTGTATGCCGCCACCGGAGAAACAATAGCCTGGGTCGACAGAGGTGGAGTAGCAGCCGACCCAGCCATTGCAGCAGCGTCGCCCGGAGCGGTGTGAGACGGGGTGGACTGTGTCAAAGTCGAGTCCACCACCATCCCAGCCGCGCTAAACGCCAGAATACCCAGGGGAGGCTGGGCTGAGGTAGAAGCCTCCCCAAGGTCTGGCCCAGCCAAATGAACTGCCCAGGTGGGCCATTCCGCTTACTGCAGTCGGCCATCCGCGGCGGCCAGGTCCGTCTCCGAAGCAGGCCGGCCCCGCAGCAGCCGTTCCTCCCCCGCCGCGTCTGGCTCTTGCAGGCCAACTGAGGCCGCCTGCGGCCCAGGTGGGCATGCCACTGCCGGCACAACACAGTGAGCAGCAGATTGCTGCCCCTTCGGCCCAACATGGTGGCCCAGCAAGTTTTCAGCTGCAGACTCCGGTACCTTCTGATGATCAACAGACGCAATAATTTTCGAGTCCCCGGGTGATGAATTCGCTACATCAATGACGCGCAGCAGACCCGGTGAGACACGACGAATCCTCGATACAATCTCGTTCCCGCGAGGAGTTTGTGGGTTCGGATTGTACGGAGTTATCGCCACTAAGGTCCGATGAGTAGGAGGATGCGTAGAGACCACAGTCTTTCCATGATTAGCCAATCCAGAAGATTGACTGGCATCGACGTCCATACTGGTAGTCTGTGTCCCATTCAAACCAGCAGTATCCAAGGAACCCTCCAAACCCTCCACAAGTCCACCATTCTCATCATCGACATCATCTCCCTTGCGATGCCAGAAATAGGGGACAAACTCTGTGCCAGGAACAAAATCCGCTGCCTCACGATGGAAAATGAAAGCATATTCCTTCAACTTGACCACACATGTTGTGCCGACATAAGGTCCAGTCGAGTCCATTTGTTTGTCATGAGGTGCGGAGCTCGGCATCCCAACTAGAATACACATGATGCCACGGCTCCTGAGCGTGACAAGATCAACATCCAAAGTCGTCCCAATAAGTGAACCAACAGCCCAAATACCAAGAAAGTGTCTGACTGGGCATGGAACCCCCTAAACATGGACCCACACCTGCTCAAGCACCCTCATAGGGAGAACATCCTGTTTCTTCCAAGTTGCAATAGTGGCTGTGGCCGCGAAGGAAGGAACACCCATCTGCATCCCATCCATCCGCTGAAGATCCCCGACAGAAGGGAACCCAATGAGAAAGGCATCAGACCCATGGGGTAAAGCCTCCCATGTCCACGACGATCTCGAAGGACACATCTTGGACATCAAGCTCTGAATGGCTGTCGCAGGCACTGGATCACCAACAATCTTCACCAGTGCTATGGGCGAGCTCGAGGGAACCAAGTGAGGCTTGTACACACTATCAGGTAATTGCGTAAAAATTGTATCCTCTCTACCATAACCTGCATAAAATGCTGATGTGCCGCCATAGTTAGGATCGTCATCCTACAATGGCTGATTGGAGGAACTGCTTCATTGTGGGTGCGTATGCGCCTCATCCGCCATAAGTACCAACAGGCAATGGACACCGTTTCTTTAGCCCAAAATTATCAAGACCTTGCAATGAATTTAATTCTCGAGGATTGCCGAACCAGATCTATCATGTTGAGATGCTTCATCAATTACTGACAATAATCCCAATGACTTCCACAGATCTCTGATACGTCTCAAACGTATCTATAATTTTTGATGTTCCATGCATGTTTTATATCAATTGCCACATGTTTTATATGCACTTTATATCATATCATGACATTTATTGGACTAACCTACTAATAGTTGCCAAAGTGCACAATGTTCTTGTTTTACACTTTAATGTGTAGGAATTATCAAAATTGGGCAAAGGAAACCTTGTTGGAGTCAAATTGGGACTTTCCAGAAATCTGTCTGAAAACTAATTTCAAAGATCGTCACGTTCGGGCCTGAAGACGACGTCAAATGGACAAAGTCTAGTCACGAAAGTTGCCGGGAATTTTCCGCCGCACGTTCTATACAAAAGGTTCATCTCCATCCGAGTTCGTATGCGGCCTGTGCAGGCCCGACAATTCGGCTGGCCCAGATTTAAATCTGGCCGCGCCGAGGCCACGTGTGGCTGCCTCGGGAACCTTCTGAAGCTGCCCTTTGGACCATAAATAGCCCCCGCGGAGTAAACCCTAACACAATTGACGAAACTCCCGAATACATCTCCGTGTTCCGCCGCCACGAAACTCCGTTTCGAGGGACAGAAGTCTCTGTTCCGGCACCTTGCCGGGACGGGGAGTTGCCCCCGGAACCATCTCCATCGACGCCACCGCCATCTTCATCACCGATGCTGCCTCCCATGATGAGGAGGGAGTAGTTCTCCCCCGAGGCTGAGGGCTCTACCTTTAGCTATGTGGTTTATCTCTCTCTCCCATTGTGTGATCTTTATGTGATCATGAGCTTTGTAATCTAGTTGAATCCATAGATGTACTCTTCATTATCTTATATGTGTAACAGCCCACTTTTGGTAATGCAAATTATGGGTAAAATTTTCACTTTGGCATTCCATGCATGCATCTTTGCCTCCATTTGCAATTGCTAAACAACACTAATTTGTTTTGGCAACATTGGGAAAACAAATTCTCAACTTGTTCCAACAAATCTCACAACAAATGTGGCACCCAAAGTTGCAAAACAAAAATACTTGGACTTCTTATATTTGTCAAGGAAGTTCTAAGAGTTCACAATGTCAATTTTGCACTTGCTCCAAATATTAAAGTAGCAACATTTGGAAATTGAGCAAAATGCCATAATCCACCACTATGAGCAAATGTTGTCAAAAACATTTTATTTGACCACACCAAATATTGTGGAGCATCTACAGGTTAAGGGGAGCCTCTCCAAATTTTTGGCATATTGTTTGTAAGTATTTTCAGTGTCCAATTAAATCAAATACTCCTGCTGTTATTTGAAACCAGTATGGAAAAGGACCTATCCGTGAATGCCCCAAAAGTTCTAGGGGGTTTTTCAGAAAACCATCATCCCTCCCCTGTAGCGACCGAGCAGAGCTCGGGCCGCACCATGTCGCCGTGCTCGCCGTGCGCCTGGGGCCCCCTCTCGCTGCCTCCAGCTGCAGGACGCCGAACAACCCGAGCCACACCTGCTCCCTCCCTCGATTTTCTTCCCCGTTTCCCCTTTTTCTCTCCTTCCCCGAGCTCCCGCGAGCCGCCATGGCCGCCATGATCGCCGTGCTCGTAGCCGGCGTTTGAGGAGCTCCCGCGCAGATCGAGCGCCACCACCTGCTTCGCCGTGCTCTCCTCCTCCCCGCCGAAGCAATCGTCCGGAGAGGCAAGGAATCGCCGCCGCCGCCCATTTTCCTCTCCGCCACCGCCGCATCTCCGCCGCGGGATTACTCTGCCGTCACGCCGTCCCCTGCCACGCCGTCGGCACCAACGCCCTCGTGGTGAGCACCCCGTGCCGTGCGCACCCTTTCCCCTCTCCCCCTCTGGCCGTAGCCTCACCATAGCCCTCGCTGTCGCCGTACCCCGTCGCCGTCGACGCGCATTGCCCGGCCATGGAGACGGCGCAGCCGGGCTGTATGCCGTCTGGCTCGGGCCCGTGCCCGGCTGCTGGGCCGGCCCAACTGGCCAGGAGACCGGAGCCCTCTGTAACATGGCCGGTTTTTGAACCGGCCTCAGCCGGGCTGGATGCCGGGCTCCTCTGGAGCCAGGCCGGCCTCTCACCCGGCCCAACCGGGCTGTGGACCGGCCTGAACAGTAAAAACAGTTTTCTTTTTCTTTCTTAAAATAAAACAATTGATAACTATTTAAATATTGATCCAAAATTTACAAATGAGGTATCAAATTGATCAGCAGTTCCAATGTTATCAAACCATGCTAATCTCACCTCATGATCACAAATATTTATTTGATGTTACTCCTAATTTGAATAAAAGAATTAAATTCATTTAATTATATAATTCACTAACTATTCATCGGTACTCGGAAATTTGCAAATGAGGTACCAAATTGATCGGGAGAACAAACCCTATCCATTCATGCCATGTTCATGCATATTTGAGCCACTTCTTAGTAATGTAATAGATGTATGAGCAATGTGGTCATAAAGCGAAATATGGGGTTGCTTCCGAATAATTGCCCTAATTATTTGGCTCTCCATTTAATCTTGCTAGATGAACTAAATGATGCTATTATTGCATAAACATGTCATGTCATCATGTGGTTGTGCATTGCATTGTGAAACATGTTTGGTGATTGATTTGTTTCTTCCGTTGTTTGTGGCCCCGATAGATCAAGGAACCGGGGTTACTCCACAATACCCCGAGGATCCGTACTACCAGTACCCTGAACAAGGCAAGCGTAATCCCCCCTCTGAGCATATCTTATCCTATTTTCCGTAAGTATTTTCTCCACTATAATATTGCATGCGGTTCCAAATGTCAACTTTACTTGGAGTAGAGTATCCTATAGTTGCATTAAGTTCCCTATGCTATACACCTGTTTCCCTCCTATTTAACCATAGGATTGTATTGTTGGCCGAGATAATTACTATGCTATGTTGATGCTTAGCCATGCTTAGTTAAGTGCATAGCAGTACTATGGTTACTTCATGTTGGTAACAGGTGCTGAGATGAGAAGGACTGTGGAGAATTGTGGTGACGGATAATAAAATGCTTAAAGGTGGGGATGAGAGGCCACATGGGATGTGGTGGGTTGTCTCGTTCTCGCCGCCTAGATGCGAGTTCTCGCCTACGAGCCAAGTTGAGCGTGCAACCATGCGTGGGGTATATGGAGCCCTCGTCGACCGACTAACTTGGGCGGGACTAGCCAGGGTCCTCTAGTTTGAGCTTCCATTTGCGTGTGCGTTGAGATGGCGGCTGAGACAGATATGAGGTTTGTGGCGTTTAGGAAAATGAGTGGCCACGGGGCAGGGTGCTGGGAGCACTGAACTTGTCCCGTCCTCACTGATGATCCTGGGTTAGTCCTTAACAAGGTAAAGGTGGTAACCGCTCCCACTCAGCCGGCTTTCCCCGGAAGAGAGCTACGTGTAGGCAATGAGCCGGACGGTACGCATGGATAAGAAGCTGGGAGGTCCCTCGCGGTACCTGGCGACTTTCACATTGTACACCCCTGCAGGGATAAATATTTTCGAAAAGCCGTGTCCGCGGTTATGGACGACTTGGTGACGGATTCCGAGATCATAGAATAACTTTAACGGAATGATTAAAAACTGGGTACTAGAGGTACCACTCGCGATTGTAAGGTGAGCTTCCTCGAGGGTGATTCGGGGAGGTGCCTTTGATGAACAGGTACTATGAGGGTGATGATGGGTGATGATGAGAAATGTGACTCAAGAGAAAAGAGTTACTACTTACCCCTCTTTGTAAAACTTCTGATTAGTCGATGCCATGGATTTATTGTTTATTTAAATAAAATCAGCTTTATGCAAAAGAGCCATAAAACCTTGAAAGCCAATCATCGAGCATATATTAGCTCTAATCTTGCGAGTTCGTCGAACTCAACGTTTTGTTTTGTTTCAGAGGAGGACTTCACCGACCTCGAAGGTGGGTTCTTTGTGGACGTCGACGAGTAGTCTGGGGTTCCCAGGTGGCAGCTTGGGACATCCCGGAACAGCTGGCGCTGGATGTTTATTTCTAGGCCTCTTAGGCCATATTTGGATCTTGTTGTTTAGAACAACTTAATTTGCTTCCGCTTGTTGTAATGTTGGGTCTGTGACCTCTGGTTGTCATTTGCTATCTTTCTCTATTATAAGAGTTGAACTATATGATTTGTGTCGTAGAGTCTGTGATGTGCCAGTTGTTCCACAAGTCTTGATCTCTCTATTATACATTGAGGGTTGTGCCTGTGTTAAGGCATCAATCGGGGTGTTGTGTTGCCGATGATCCATTCCGAGCAACGCCTGCCAAAGGTTTTGGCCGGGGATTGGTAAACCCGTAACCTCCGGTTGTATCGCTTAACCGGTGACACACAGCATCACTGTATAACAGTCGGGTCGGGGCGCCACAAGTTGGTATCAGAGCAGTACTGCCTGTAGGAAACCCTTCTACTGGTCGACGTTGAGTCTAGTGTTTGTGAAAATATTTTAACCTAAAAATGAGTTGTGAAAACCATCTTAGGATTCTTTTTACTCCTTATCTGGTTACCCTCTAATCTCGGAGCAATCTTACCTCGATTTGACTTAAAGGTTTTACTCCTCGTCTGTTACTTCAAAATGATTAGAAACGTGGTGGGTTCGACCTTTAGTGTTATGTGTCACGTTGCTCCCGCTGCGTTGCAATCCCAAATCAACTCAGATGTTTCTACCGAATCAAATCTTTGATCCTTTCTTTGGGTTTTAACCCAAGGACTTGAACATAAGGTCCCGGATTGTGCCAACTAGAGTGTGTTAAGTTGTGATTTCTTAACTCTCACTAGTAGCACATGATGCTGATCTTTGACCCAAGTTCTATCTTGTTGTTTTCCTTCTCGCAAAGTATTATCGTCCCTAGTCTGTGTACTTGTGTAGACGCTAATGCTATTGTTCGACCATTCGGAGAAAGATACTAACCGTGTCATTGTCAAATCTCCAGAATGGCTCGAGGAGGCCGTGGAGGCCGTGGTGGTCGCGGTAACCACAATGATGAGAGGATGATCTGCCGCCACCACCCTCGATGGCTGAGTCTTGATGGCCATTGAGGAGAACCGTGGGCGCAATGAGCGCTTGCTGGAACAGTTGGTGCAGCAGAATGCACGGAGGAACGAGTGCAACACTCTCACTGAGTTCCTGCGCTCGCAGCCACCCACCTTTGCTGATGCTAAGGAGCCACTGGAAGCTGATGATTGGCTTCGAGCTCTGGAGCGCAAGTTCTCCGCGCTGCATGTTCCATTGGCGGAGCAAGTCAACTTTGCCACCTACCTCTTGGTTGGTGCTGCTGGCTGTTGGTGGGAAAGCCATGTGGCTTTGTTTCCAGCCAACCATGTCTTCACCTGGGCTGATTTTCGCACTGCCTTCCGTGCGGAGTACATTCCCCAGCCGATCATGGACTTGAAGAGGAGGGAGTTCCTGGATTTGCAACAGGGACGGATGGACCTCCGCACTTATGGTCGTGAGTTCAACCACCTCTCTCGTTACGCCCCAAGGGACGTGACCAATGATGCTGACAAGCAAGAGCTGTTCCGCAAGGGTCTGAATCCGCAGCTCGCTATGAGTTGCTTCCCTTCAGGTTCCAGACCTATCAGGAGCTGTTCAACCAGGCTTTCACCCTTGAGCAAGGAAGAAAGGAACTTGAAGCTTCCAAGAGGCCCGCACACGGGGACCACCAGAGTTCCTCGGGTTCTGAGAGCAAGAAGCGCAGGGTCTTTGTTCCCTACAGCGCCGTACCTCGTGCTCCCTTCATGCCGAGGGCAGCAGGATACAGGCCACCCCTCCGCGCCCCACTACTTCGACACTTGGGTAGGCGGAGTGGGTACCGTCCTATGCTACCTGCTCCACCTGGGCTCACTTGCTACACATGTGGCCAGGCTGGCCACTACTCCAGGGAGTGCCCCCAGAAGGCACCTCTCGCGATAACTCCTGCACGAGCCCCTGCCACTCCTGCTGGCAAGGCTGGACCTATTGTGCGTGGTCGCCTGAACCACGTCTCTGTTGAAGAAGCTGAAGATGACCCCGGCGTTCTTATGGGTGAGTTACGAATCAATGGCAATTCAGCTACAGTTTTGTTTGATTCTGGAGCATCGCATTCATTCATCTCGATAGCATTTGCAAAAGACCACAAAATACCGTTTGAGAAAATGAGCGACCAATGGAGATCTCCACTCCTGGCTCCAAATGGCAAACCGATGGGTTACTCCTGAGGTTCAGATTACTATCGGTTATACTCTTTCCCTTCGCTTTGGTAGCTCTGAGGTCAAATGGCATTGATGTCATACTGGGCATGAACTGGCTAGCCAAATACCAGGCTAATCTCGACTGTGCTGCCAAGACCGTCACCGTGACCAATTCTTCCGGCGACAGTGTGAGTATTGGTCTGCACTGTCAAGACCTCCATCTTCAGTATACCCAACTCACCTGAGATCCTTCTTTGCTTTATGGAAGGCGAAACCCCTCCTGAAATCCAGGACATACACGTGGTGTGTGACTTCCCGGATGTGTTCCCGGAAGAGTTGCCTGGCATGCCTCCTGACCGAAGTGTGGAGTTTGTCATAGATCTACTTCCCGGTACTGCTCCAATTTCCAAGAAGCCCTACCGTATGCCGGTGGAAGAGTTGGCTCTGTTGAAAGAGCAAATTGATCAGCTGTTAGCTAAGGAGTTCATCCAGCCTAGCAGTTCACCTTGGGGTTGTCCGGTACTCTTTGTCAAGAAGAGGGATTCTACCGTGCCTCGTCTAGTCTCTGACTATCGACCGTTGAATGCGGTGACAATCAAGAACAAGTATCCTATCCCTCGCATCAATGATCTGTTGGATCAGTTAGCTGGTGCAACGGTATTCTCCAAGATGGATCTGAGGTCAGGATACCATCAGATAAAAATCAGAAAGGAGGATATTCCAAAGACGGCATTTGTTACTCGTTATGGCTCATATGAGTATACCGTCATGTCCTTTGGTCTCACAAATGCCCCGGCTACTTTCATGAGGCTCATGAACTCCATCTTCATGGATTATCTTGATAAGTTTGTCGTCATTTACATTGATGACATCCTTATCTATTCTAAAACCGACGAGAGCATGATGAACATCTTCGTTGGTTCTGACACGGCTTCGTGAACACCGTCTTTATGCCAAGTTCTCCAAGTGTGAGTTTTGGTTGGATAAACTTGTCTTCCTTGGTCATGTAATATCCGCAAATGGTGTGGAAGTTATTCCTGACAAGATTCAGTCCATTCTGGATTGGCCAACCCCAATGTCAGTCAAGGACATCGTAGCTTCCTCGGATTGGCGGGTTACTACCGCCGATTCATCGAAGCCTTCTCCAAAATAGCCAAGGCCCTGACTGACCTTCTCAAGAAGGATAAAAAGTTTGTATGGACGGCCGAAGCTGAAGAGAGCTTCAAACACTTAAAGCCAAACTCACGTCCGCTCCTGTGCTTGTCCTGCCGGACACAAGCAAGGATTTCGTCGTCTTCTGTGACGCCTCTCTGCAAGGCTTGGGCTGTGTACTGATGCAAGATGGCCATGTGGTGGCTTATGCTTCTCGCCAACTTAAGCCGCATGAGCTCAACTACCCAACTCATGATCTAGAACTTGCCGCGGTGGTTTATGCTTTGAAGCAATGGAGACCATATCTGTTTGGTAACCGTTGCGAGATCTTCTCGGATCACAAGAGTCTGAAGTACCTCTTCACCCAGCCGGATTTAAATCTCAGGCAAAGGCGTTGGTTGGAGTTAATTAGGACTATAATGTGAGTCTGAATTATCAACCCGGCAAAGCAAACATCGTGGCTGACGCGCTAAGTCGGAAGTCATATTGCAACAATCTGATGATTGAGAAGGCCCAACCTGCTCTCCATGAAGAGTTTGCCCGCTTGAACCTGGAAATTGTTCCCTCTGGCTATCTAGCGAATCTGAGATTAAATCCACTCTGGTAGACCAAATAAAGGAAGCTCAGAAGCTGGATGAGGGTATCCTGAATATCAAGAAGAATATTGCTTGTGGCAAGGCTAAATGTTTCGTGGAAGATGATTCTGGGGTCGTTTACTTTGGTGACCGTTTGGTAGTGCCAAAGGAACGGAATCTGAGGGAGCTAATTCTCCAAGAGGCTCATGATTCACCTCTCTCTATTCACCCCGGAAGTACCAAAATGTACCAAGACCTTCGACCACAATTTTGGTGGACCCGTATGAAACGGGAGATTGCCAAGTTTGTTGCTGAATGCGACACCTGTCGACGGGTAAAAGCTGAACATCAAAGACCTGCCGGCACTCTTCACCCTATTGCTATCCCGAGTGGAAATGGGATGAGATTGGTATGGATTTCATTACTGGGCTGCCGAAGTCTCCCAAGGGAAATGATGCCATCTGGGTAATCATTGACCGACTATCAAAAGTGGCTCACTTCCTCCCTGTTCGAGTTGATGTCACAGCCGCTAAGTTGGCGGATCTCTATACTTCCAGGATTGTCGTGCTTCACGGCGTTCCCAAGAAGATAATCTCTGATCGTGGAAGTCTGTTCACCTCCAGGTTCTGGACTAGTTTCCAACAAGCCATGGGAACCCGTCTCAACTTTAGCACCGCGTTCCATCCCCAAACTGATGGTAAGACTGAAAGGGTGAACCAAGTGTTGGAAGACATGCTTAGGGCATGTGTCATCTCTTTTGGCAAAGGTTGGGAAAAGTATCTCCCTTTCGCGGAGTTCTCCTACAACAATAGCTATCAAGCTAGTATGGGCATGGCTCCCTTCGAGGCTCTATATGGAAGAAAATGCCGCACTCCTCTGAATTGGTCCGAGACCGGAGAGAGGGCACTCTTTGGTCCTGATGTGATCAATGAAGCTGAGGAGAAGGTTCGAATCATTAGAGAAAATCTGAAGATTGCTCAGTCTAGGCAGAAGAGCTACTATGATAAGCACCATCAGGAAATTCACTATGAAAGTGGTGATAAAGCCTACCTCCGCGTCTCTCCCCTTCGAGGCGTTCGCCGCTTCGGAATAAAAGGGAAATTGGCACCCCGCTATGTTGGTCCTTTCACCGTTCTGGAAAAGCGAGGAGATCTCTCTTATAAGTTGGAGTTACCTGTCAAATTCCCAAATGTGCATGATGTTTTCCATGTCTCCCAACTCCGCCGTTGTTTCAAGGATCCGATCCATGGGGTCAATCATGAGGAGCTAGATCTACAAGAAGACCTCACTTATCGTGAACATCCTATCCGTGTCTTGGATGAAGCCGAAAGGAAGACTCGTAACAAGACCACCAAGTTCCTCAAAGTTCAGTGGTCTCACCATTCCGAGGAAGAAGCAACTTGGGAACGAGAGTCTAGTCTTCGTGAGGAATATCCCGACTTCTTTCCGCAACCTTAGAATCTCGGACGAGATTCCTGTAAGGAGGGTAGAGTTGTAACAGCCCACTTTTGGTAATGCAAATTATGGGTAAAATTTTCACTTTGGCATTCCATGCATGCATCTTTGCCTCCATTTGCAATTGCTAAACAACACTAATTTGTTTTGGCAACATTGGGAAAACAAATTCTCAACTTGTTCCAACAAATCTCACAACAAATGTGGCACCCAAAGTTGCAAAACAAAAATACTTGGACTTCTTATATTTGTCAAGGAAGTTCTAAGAGTTCACAATGTCAATTTTGCACTTGCTCCAAATATTAAAGTAGCAACATTTGGAAATTGAGCAAAATGCCATAATCCACCACTATGAGCAAATGTTGTCAAAAACATTTTATTTGACCACACCAAATATTGTGGAGCATCTACAGGTTAAGGGAGCCTCTCCAAATTTTTGGCATATTTTTTGTAAGTATTTTCAGTGTCCAATTAAATCAAATACTCCTGCTGTTATTTGAAACCAGTATGGAAAAGGACCTATCCGTGAATGCCCCAAAAGTTCTAGGGGTTTTTCAGAAAACCATCATCCCTCCCCTGTAGCGACCGAGCAGAGCTCGGGCCGCACCATGTTGCCGTGCTCGCCGTGCGCCTGGGGCCCCCTCTCGCTGCCTCCAGCTGCAGGACGCCGAACAACCCGAGCCACACCTGCTCCCTCCCTCGATTCTCTTCCCCGTTTCCCCTTTTTCTCTCCTTCCCCGAGCTCCCGCGAGCCGCCATGGCCGCCATGATCGCCGTGCTCGTAGCCGGCGTTTGAGGAGCTCCCGCGCAGATCGAGCGCCACCACCTGCTTCGCCGTGCTCTCCTCCTCCCCGCCGAAGCAATCGTCCGGAGAGGCAAGGAATCGCCGCCGCCGCCCATTTTCCTCTCCGCCACCGCCGCATCTCCGCCACAGGATTACTCCGCCGTCACGCCGTCCCCTGCCACGCCGTCGGCACCAACGCCCTCGTGGTGAGCACCCCGTGCCGTGCGCACCCTTTCCCCTCTCCCCCTCTGGCCGTAGCCTCACCGTAGCCCTCGCTGTCGCCGTACCCCATCGCCGTCAACGCGCATTGCCCGGCCGTGGAGACGGCACAGCCGGGCTGTATGCCGTCTGGCTCGGGCCCGTGCCCGGCTGCTGGGCCGGCCCAACTGGCCAGGAGACCGGAGCCCTCTGTAACATGGCCGGTTTTTGAACCGGCCTCAGCCGGGCTGGATGCCGGGCTCCTCTGGAGCCAGGCCGGCCTCTCACCCGGCCCAACCGGGCTGTGGACCGGCCTGAACAGTAAAAACAGTTTTCTTTTTCTTTCTTAAAATAAAACAATTGATAACTATTTAAATATTGATCCAAAATTTACAAATGAGGTATCAAATTGATCAGCAGTTCCAATGTTATCAAACCATGCTAATCTCACCTCATGATCACAAATATTTATTTGATGTTACTCCTAATTTGAATAAAAGAATTAAATTCATTTAATTATATAATTCTAACTATTCATCGGTACTCGGAAATTTGCAAATGAGGTACCAAATTGATCGGGAGAACAAACCCTATCCATTCATGCCATGTTCATGCATATTTGAGCCACTTCTTAGTAATGTAATAGATGTATGAGCAATGTGGTCATAAAGCGAAATATGGGGTTGCTTCCGAATAATTGCCCTAATTATTTGGCTCTCCATTTAATCTTGCTAGATGAACTAAATGATGCTATTATTGCATAAACATGTCATGTCATCATGTGGTTGTGCATTGCATTGTGAAACATGTTTGGTGATTGATTTGTTTCTTCCGTTGTTTGTGGCCCCGATAGATCAAGGAACCGGGGTTACTCCACAATACCCCGAGGATCCGTACTACCAGTACCCTGAACAAGGCAAGCATAATCCCCCCTCTGAGCATATCTTATCCTATTTTCCGTAAGTATTTTCTCCACTATAATATTGCATGCGGTTCCAAATGTCAACTTTACTTGGAGTAGAGTATCCTATAGTTGCATTAAGTTCCCTATGCTATACACCTGTTTCCCTCCTATTTAACCATAGGATTGTATTGTTGGCCGAGATAATTACTATGCTATGTTGATGCTTAGCCATGCTTAGTTAAGTGCATAGCAGTACTATGGTTACTTCATGTTGGTAACAGGTGCTGAGATGAGAAGGACTGTGGAGAATTGTGGTGACGGATAATAAAATGCTTAAAGGTGGGGATGAGAGGCCACATGGGATGTGGTGGGTTGTCTCGTTCTCGCCGCCTAGATGCGAGTTCTCGCCTACGAGCCAAGTTGAGCGTGCAACCATGCATGGGGTATATGGAGCCCTCGTCGACCGACTAACTTGGGCGGGACTAGCCAGGGTCCTCTAGTTTGAGCTTCCATTTGCGTGTGCGTTGAGATGGCGGCTGAGACAGATATGAGGTTTGTGGCGTTTAGGAAAATGAGTGGCCACGGGGCAGGGTGCTGGGAGCACTGAACTTGTCCCGTCCTCACTGATGATCCTGGGTTAGTCCTTAACAAGGTAAAGGTGGTAACCGCTCCCACTCAGCCGGCTTTCCCCGGAAGAGAGCTACGTGTAGGCAATGAGCCGGACGGTACTCATGGATAAGAAGCTGGGAGGTCCCTCGCGGAACCTGGCGACTTTCACATTGTACACCCCTGCAGGATAAATCTTTTCGAAAAGCCGTGTCCGCGGTTATGGACGACTTGGTGACGGATTCCGAGATCATAGAATAACTTTAACGGAATGATTAAAAACTGGGTACTAGAGGTACCACTCGCGATTGTAAGGTGAGCTTCCTCGAGGGTGATTCGGGGAGGTGCCTTTGATGAACAGGTACTATGAGGGTGATGATGGGTGATGATGAGAAATGTGACTCAAGAGAAAAGAGTTACTACTTACCCCTCTTTGTAAAACTTCTGATTAGTCGATGCCATGGATTTATTGTTTATTTAAATAAAATTAGCTTTATGCAAAAGAGCCATAAAACCTTGAAAGCTAATCATCGAGCATATATTAGCTCCTAATCTTGCGAGTTCGTCGAACTCAACGTTTTTGCTTTTGTTTCAGAGGAGGACTTCACCGACCTCGAAGGTGGGTTCTTTGTGGACGTCGACGAGTAGTCTGGGGTTCCCAGGCGGCAGCTTGGGACATCCCGGAGCAGCTGGCGCTGGATGTTTATTTGTAGGCCTCTTAGGCCATATCTGGATCTTGTTGTTTAGAACAACTTAATTTGCTTCCGCGTGTTGTAATGTTGGGTCTGTGACCTCTGGTTGTCATTTGCTATCTTTCTCTATAATAAGAGTTGAACTATATGTTTTTGTGTCGTAAGTCTGTGATGTGCCAGTTGTTCCACAAGTCTTGATCTCTCTATTATACATTGAGGGTTGTGCCTGTGTTAAGGCATCAATCGGGGTGTTGTGTTGCCGATGATCCATTCCGAGCAACACCTGCCAAAGGTTTTGGCCGGGGATTGGTAAACCCGTAACCTCCGGTTGTATCGCTTAACCGGTGACACACAGCATCACTGTATAACAGTCGGGTCGGGGCGCCACAATATGCTACTCAAGTGGTTTATTAATGTAATGTCCGGAGTCACCTTTGTCCCACGGTGCGAAGTTGACAGTGTGCGCGCCGTGTGTGGCTCTTAGGCTAAAGATAACAGGAATACTTATCATGAGTTATTATTTGCGTTGGATGTCTCTATGAAATTGCGGTGTTTGTCTAGTACCTTCTAGGGCGCTCAACTTGACAGTGTAGGGTTAACTAGACTTGGGAATGCGACTTTAAGGTGTGCTTTTATAGCCCTACGCGGTGGATTGGTGTTCGTTATCCAACGAGAGAATAACTCAGAGTAGCATAATTGGTGTTCGTTATCCAACGAGAGAATAACTCAGAGTAGCATAGTGAAGAGGAAATATCTATGTATTCAATTATATTATTATTGTTGAGAGTGTCCACTAGTGAAAGTATGATTCCTAGGACTTGTTTCTAAGCATTGAAACACCGTTTACAACCAGTTCTGCTACATGTTTGCTTGCTGCCATTTTTATTTCAGATTGCAATTACCACTTATAATCATCCATATTACTTGTATTTTAATATCTCTTCGCCGAACTAGTGCACCTATACACCTGACAAGTGTATTGGGTGTGTTGGGGACACAAGAGACTTCTTGTATCTTAATTGCAGGGTTGCTTGAGAGGGATATCTTTGACCTCTACCTCCCTGAGTTCGATAAACCTTGGGTGATTCACTTGAGGGAAACTTTGCTGTTCTATAAACCTCTGCACTTGGAGGCCCAACACTGTCTACAAGAATAGAAGCGTGCGTAGACATCAAGCTATTTTCTGGCGCCGTTGCCGGGGAGGTAAGGTAAAAGGTACTCACATCCTCCAGCTACTTAGCTATTTTCTAGCACTGTTGCTGACGTGTGAGTGCTCGAAGGTATTTCCTTTAGATTCTGCAATTATATCTTTTTGTTTCTTGTTTTTATTTCACTAGTTAGGCTTAATGGAAAACAACAACAAAATTAGAGATCTTTATGAAATTTATATTGAATTAGGACATGATGCTTTTGAAGAGAAAATTAAAAAACCTATGGAATTTGTTTGCATAATAGTGGTAGCAATGTTATTAGCATGAATTCTTTGAACACCATTATTGCTAATGCTATGGAAAAGTCTAAGCTTGGGGAAGCTAGTTTTGAAAATGATCTTTTTAGTTCCCCAGCTTTGGAGGAGAAAATTTGCTTTGATAATACTTTGTCTCCCATACGTGATAATTCTAATGATGCTTGTGATATTCTAAATCCACCTACTGAAAGTATTCCTTTTGAAATACCTATGGAAATTGTTGAAAAGGTTATGGATGAACGTTATGCAGGGGATGGAACAGTCCATCCACGTGATCACTTGTTGAAACTTACAGAACTTTGTGAGTTGTTTAAGGTTGCAGGTTTATCAAGGAAAATGCCATGAAGAAATTATTTCCATTGTCACTTAAGGACAAAGCTAGGGAGTGGTATGATCTACTGGATGATCCTCATCATTCGGAGTGGAAGGAGCTTGAATTTCTCTTTTACTCTAAATTTTATCCTCCTTATGAAATGCATTTAGATAGGAATTACATTTATAATTTTTGTCCTCGTGATGGAGAAAGCATTGCTCAAGCTTGGGAAAGACTGAAAACATTAATACTCAAATGTCCTAACCATGGGCTTCCTGAGGAAATAATTGTTACTAATTTTTATGCAAGGCTTTCAGGTCATTACAAGGATTATCTAGATGCCTGTTCAGAGGGTTCTTTCACAAGTAAGAAGGTTGAAGCTAAATGGGATCTTCTTGAAACAATTCAAGGCAATACTGAAGATTGGGAGAACGACAAAGGTAAAGAATCAGGTATAAACTATGAGTATGATTGCATTAAGTCTTTCGCTGAAACTGCTAGTTTTCATGAGCTTAGTGCTAAATATGGTCTTGATTCTCAAATTATTGTTGATTATTGTAGAGCCTTTGCTTCTCATATTAATGTTCCTAAAGAAAATTGGGACATGTATCATGAACCTTTCAAAGACACTTGCATGGAAAATGAAATTGTTACTAATGATTGCAATAAACATGCTCAAACTTCTGAAAATACTATTTCTTATAAGCATGTTAATTTTTGTGGAGCACTTAGACCTTGTGAAAAGAATCAAATCGAAGAAGATTATTGTATCCATCATAGGAATGAAAAAACTAGAATGTGGCACAGGGCTCTAAATGATCTTGCTGAAAAAGTTTGTGCCCTCTATCCTTTTATTTGTGAACTTTGCTATAAAAAGGGTCACTTCGAATTCCAATGCTCAGGTTCTAATAAGGATATTGCGGAAGACTTTTGTGATAACATGATCACTCCTAATCAGCATGATGAACTTACATTATTTTTGGGGTGTGAAGAGTTATCAAGAAAAACTTCTTCGTTAGATATGAGTGCTTTTGATATGAATAGCGTATTGCATGGATGTCATCTCTATTGTGCTAACAATTGCCATGCCAACACTTACATACAAAATATTATAAAAGATGGATCGACTTTACCAAAATATGAAAGGACTAATGTTTGTTTTACTCTTATTAATGAAAAAGAGGAATCCTCCCAAGCTTCTTCTATTGTTTCTAACAATAAACCAGGGTATGTGGTGAAGCCTCCTTTCAAGCCTCTCCCTCCTAAAGAGGGAAAGAAGAAGAAGAAGAAGAGGAGTAAAAGGAGAGAGGAAACGGTATCTTCCCCTAAGCATATTGCTCCTATTATAGTTGTTGCTGATGAGTCTGAATTCGATGATGATCCTATGCCTGTTACTTATAGTAGTGATCATGATTGGGAAAAGCACACTACTTTTGGTATTGAAAATCTTTTGGGTTCCAATTCTGAAAATGATGATGTTAATAATTGCTATACTATTAGTACTATCCATGTTCCTTCCAATGATGATATAGGAAGCATTAAGCTTGGGGATGAGGTGTTTGAAAATCCTTTTGCTAGTAATAATTATATATTTGAAACCTCTCCTCCTAGTGATGTTTTTGAAAATCCTTTTGGTACTGATTATATAGTTGAGACCTCTCCTTCTAGTAAAAATGATGATGATATGTTTACAAATGAACACACTTTGGAAGATAACTATTCTATTGTTTATGATGATACTATGCCTCCAGTCTTTGATAATCATTGTGATGATAAATATGACATAGGTTATAATTACAATCATCCTCATGAAGCTTGTCATAATTATGGAGAGATTACTCACAACCATCCCTCTAATATACAACTTGTCTATCATGTTCAAGTTATTCATAATGATCCTACTCCTATTGTTATTAATAAAAAGAACTTTGCTTATGTGGAAAATATTGATACTTTTATGCATATGGATCATGATAAGAATGTTTCATGTGATGGTTATATTGTGGATTTTATCAATGATGCTACTGAAAGTTATTATGAGAGAGGGAGACATGGATTCATACATCACAATAATATTAAGTCTCCTCTCTTTATGTTGAAAGTTTTGATGTTGCACTTGTTTTGCCTTCCTATGATAGTCACTTTGTGCTTTATTGATTTATTTTCTTACAAGATTCCTTTGCATAGGAAGTGGGTTAGACTTAAATGTGTTTGATATTTGCTTCTTGATGCTCTTTCATATTCACCTCTTATACATATGAGAGCATCATCAAAATTATCATGCCTAGCTAAAAGGCTTTAAAGAAAAGCGCTTGTGGGAGACAACCCATTTTTTTATTTCTGCAATTTTATTTGAGTCAAGGTGCTGTTTACTTCTGTAGCAACTCCTTTGTATCTTTATTTTCTCGCATTGTTGTGCCAAGAGTAGCCTCTAATGTTAAGACGATGCTTAATTTTGATTGCTGCGCAGAAACAGATTTTTGCTGTTCACTGTACGAAATTCCTAAAATCACCAGATTGTTAATTAAATCTGAAATTTTTGTGCGTAATCTTTATGAATGTCTGAATCTTTCATTAGACTAGAGTTTTTCGATCTGAGCGTCGTAAGTGCCTCGAAAAAATTCGTCTTTGCGGACTGTTCTGTTTTAGACAGATTATGCCTTTTTATTTTGCATTCTCTCTTTTACTAGTGTTGAGTGAAATTCTTTTTTGGGTGGAAGAGCTTCACATAACATCAGTGGCTGTAGCTAATGTTTAAAGTAACAAGTCATATTGCGTCTTTATAGAACATGTGAGTTTTTGATTATGCACTAACCCTCTAATGAGATTTACTTTGAGTTTGGTGTGACGGAAGTTTTCAAGGGTCAAGAGAGAAGGATGATATAATAGGATGGAGAAGAGTGAAGAGCTCAAGCTTGGGGAGGCTCCCATGGATCTCCCCAGCATATTTCAAGAAGACTCAAGCGTCTAAGCTTGGGGATGCCCAAGGCATCCCCTTCTTCATCGGCAAAATTATCAGGTCATCTCTAGTGAAACTATATTTTAATTCTTTCACATCATATGTGCTGTTCTTGGAGCGTCTGTGTGCTTTTATTTTCAGTATTGTACTTTTATTTTTGCAATAAGCTTGATCACAACATTCTTGATTGGGAGAGAGACACGCTCCGCTTTTTCTTGGAATACTCTTGTTCTTCACTTATATCTGTTGAGTATTCAATTTTCGCGCTGTTTAGCTTCTAGCTCTTGGTTTTCATGTACCTCTTGTCAGAGCTATTAGTTCTTTTGTAGAAAGTACTCTCTTGCTTCACTTATATTTGTTTGGAGAGTTGCTTGGTTAATATGTTGGTTCAGAAAATGTTGCGTGTGGTAGTGGTATAATGAAAACTTGCATAATCTTGTAGATCATTGAACTTTGATAACCTGATTCCTTGCAAACGTTTTGAGGTATTAAGTAATAGATGGTAAAGCTTGCTGGTTAATTAAGTTAAAATCATTAGTGGATTATTGTCTTTAAGCTTGTACCGTACTACAAACACTAAAATTGTTGAAGGTGTAGTTGGACTTGATAGCTTTCCATGTCTGAAAAGTGGTTCGTAATAACTAGGTTGTGTGTGAAGGTCGAGGGATCTAACGGGGTACTTGTGCCGCCGTGAACGGCCCTCCTTGGGGTAAATGTTAACCATGCGCTTAATGTTGAACCTGCTAGTTGTTTGCAATAAACTTGTGAGTTCTTTTTGACTAATGTTAAGCTACGGTTTTGGCACTTCCACCATCCAAATTTGCTAGCCTCTTCGGTGCTGTGCATTGCCCTTTTCTCACATTGAGAGTTGTGCAACTTCGCCAGTACATCCAAAACCCGTGGGAGGACTTCCTCTTGTTCTCCTACACATAAACCCATACATCTTCCTCAAAACAGCCACCATACCTACCTACCACAGCATTTCCATAGCTGTTCCGAGATATATTGCCATGCAACTTCCATTTTACATTACATGACTTGTTGTCATTTATCATTTATATATTGCTTTGCATGATTCTATACAGCTGATGTGTGGTTTACCCATGTTACGCTAGATCATTGCACATCCTGCTACACTGGCAGAGGCATACAGTTTTATACATCATGTTTTGTTCATTATGAGTTATTTGTACCAAAAAGTTTGTAATCATATTAGAGTGTTGCCCCTGCTAGAAAAGAGCCATGGAGGCCATCGAAAAGAGAAACAGAAAAAGAAAAAAAAAGAAAAAAAAAGAAAAAAAGAATAAAGAAAAGGGGGGCAACACTACTATCCTTTATCAAAGTTGTGCTCATGTTTAGCACTTGCAGTATTCATAGTCATCATTTGTGCTCATGTTTAGCACCTATGCTCCATTTGAGAGAGTTTTCATGCTTTACTAGTATAACTATGTGGGGAATATTACGTTATAGAACTTGGGTTGTATATTCCAATGATGAGCTTCCTCAAAAGTGCTCTAGGTCTTCGTGAGCAACCGAGTTGGATGCACCCCCACTAGTTCCATTGGAGAGCTTTCATACACATATAGCTCTATGTGCATCCGTTGCATGGCAATCACTACTCCTTGCATAGCTTCGATTATAAGACTTCCTCTTGTCTAATGATCACTTATAGCTTTGTGAGACTTTCTTCCATTGGCCTTCCAAACCCCCATTAACGTTCTCTTTGCCATAACATCCTGGTGCCAATACTAAATGCTTACGCTCACCGGTTGAGTAGACCTCGAAACAGTGGATTCATGACGTTCATGTTTACTTTTACTTGACTGGATCCGTTCTCTATGTTATGAAAAATTGCTTGATGCTTGGAATTGAAGGATAGAACTCCTACACTGGATACTTAAAACATCTATAATGAACCTTGTACGGTTTCATGTCTTAAAGGCCGTCATTCATGAAAACTTTTAGCTTGTTTAACTATCTTGCTTTATTATCTCTTATTTAATATCAATTATAGACATTTGCTTTGAATGATTTGATCTCAGCTCACTTACCATTACATCATTATTAGATCAAGATTATGTTGGTAGCATGTCACTTCAAAAATTATTGTTTTATCGTTTACCTACTCGAGGACGAGTAGGAACTAAGCTTGGGGATGCTGATACGTCTCAAACGTATCTATAATTTTTGATGTTCCATGCATGTTTTATATCAATTGTCACATGTTTTATATGCACTTTATATCATATTATGACATTTATTGGACTAACCTACTAATAGTTGCCAAAGTGCACAATGTTCTTGTTTTACACTTTGATGTGTAGAATTATCAAAATTGGGCAAAGGAAACCTTGTTGGAGTCAAATTGGGACTTTCCAGAAATCTGTCTGAAAACTATTTTCAAAGATCGTCACGTTCGGGCCTGAAGACGACGTCAAATGGAAAAAGTCTAGTCGCGAAAGTTGCGGGAATTTTCCGCCGCACGTTTTATACAAAAGGTTCATCTCCATCGAGTTCGTATGCGGCCTGTGCAGGCCCGACAAGTCGGCTGGCCAGAAAATCTGCCGCGCCGAGGCCACGTGTGGCTGCCTCGGGAACCTTCTGAAGCTGCCCTTTGGACCATAAATAGCCCCCGCGGAGTAAACCCTAACACAATTGACGAAACTCCCGAATACATCTCCGTGCTCCGCCGCCACGAAACTCCGTTTCGGGGGACAGAAGTCTCTGTTCGGCACCTTGCCGGGACGGGGAATTGCCCCCGGAGCCATCTCCATCGACGCCACCGCCATCTTCATCGCCGTTGCTGCCTCCCATGATGAGGAGGGAGTAGTTCTCCCCGAGGCTGAGGGCTCTACCGGTAGCTATGTGGTTTATCTCTCTCTCCCATGGTGTGATCTTTATGTGATCATGAGCTTTGTAATCTAGTTGAATCCATAGATGTACTCTTCATTATCTTATATGCTACTCAAGTGGTTTTATTAATGTAATCTCCGGAGTCACCTTTGTCCCACGGTGCGAAGTTGACAGTGTGCGCCCCGTGTGTGGCTCTTAGGCTAAAGATAACAGGAATACTTATCATGAGTTATTATTTGCGTTGGATGTCTCTATGAAATTGCGGTGTTTGTCTAGTACCTTCTAGGGCGCTCAAGTTGACAGTGTGGGGTTAACTAGACATGGGAATGCGACTTTAAGGTGTGCTTTTATAGCCCTACGCGGTGGATTGGTGTTCGTTATCCAACGAGAGAATAACTCAGAGTAGCATAGTGAAGAGGAAATATCTATGTATTCAATTATATTATTATTGTTGAGAGTGTCCACTAGTGAAAGTATGATCCCTAGGCCTTGTTTCTAAGCATTGAAACACCGTTTACAACCAGTTCTGCTACATGTTTGCTTGCTGCCATTTTTATTTCAGATTGCAATTACCACTTATAATCATCCATATTACTTGTATTTTAATATCTCTTCGCCGAACTAGTGCACCTATACACCTGACAAGTGTATTGGGTGTGTTGGGGACACAAGAGACTTCTTGTATCTTAATTGCAGGGTTGCTTGAGAGGGATATCTTTGACCTCTACCTCCCTGAGTTCGATAAACCTTGGGTGATTCACTTGAGGGAAACTTGCTGCTGTTCTACAAACATCTGCACTTGGAGGCCCAACACTGTCTACAAGAATAGAAGCGTGCGTAGACATCAATCTCTCGCGACATGGCATTGAAACAATAGGTGCCGAACATCTTCATGACCCTGTTGACAAATCGTACATTCACTAGTGGTACTGTTGTAACAGCCCACTTTTGGTAATGCAAATTATGGACCCAAAATTTCACTTTTTGCATTCCATGCATGCATCATAGCATCCTTGTTATTTGCTAAATAACACACACGAAATGGGTTTGGCAACATTGAGAACCACAATGCTGAACTTGTTTCAACAACATCTCCAAACAATGTGGCACTCAGTCTTGCAAACAAAAATACTCTGACATCATATATTCGGCAAGGGAGTTCCAAGGGTTCACAACATCTTTTGTTTCACTTGCTCCAAAATATTAAAGTAGCAACATTTGGAAATTGAGCAAAATGCCATAATCCAACACTATGAACAAATGTTGTCAAAAACATTTTATTTGGAGTTGCCAAAATTTGTGGTGCTTCTATATTATATTAGGAGGCTACCAAAATTTTGTCATATTTTTTATAACATGTTTAAATGCCTCAATTCAATCTGGGAAATGCTTCTGGTTTTGATTTTAAAATAGAAAGGACCTAACTGTGGTAGCAGCAAATCTTCCAGGGGTTATGCGAAAAACGGCCATCTCTCTCCTCCGTCGCTGTAGCGACCGAGCCACCATGCTCGCGCCGCACTCGAGCTTGCCCCTGCCTCGCTGCACGCCGTGGGACCCCTCCCTCTGCCTCTCCCCTGGGAGGAGAGCAAGCCCGCGAGGCCGCCCTGCTCTCTTCCCCGTTTTTCCCCAACTCCCTCCCTCTGGTTCCTCCTCCCATGGCCATGACCAAGCCAAGGTCGTCGCCGACGCATCGCTGCCGTGTCCGGCCATCCCAAGCCGCGTGAAGGCCGCCATTCTCTCCGCCGCGCCGTCTGCTTCTTCCCTGCCAACGGAATTGAGTGGGGAAGCCCTAAATCGCCGCCGCCGTCCCCGTTTCTCCGCGCGGCTGTCCGAGCACCGCCGCGGACGCCGCGGACGATTGCCGTCGCTGTGATCCACCTCCGGCCTCGCCGCTTGCTTGCACGGGTTCCTGGTGAGCTCGCCGTCCCGATGACCCTCTCCTTTCCCTACCCCTCGCGCTCGCCTCGCCGTGCCGTCGTTTGCCGTAGCGCCAGTCGCCGTTGCTCGCCCAGCTCGCGTTGCCGGCCTCACAGCCAGCCCAGGCCGGCCAGAGGGCCGCTGGCGTCTGTTAGGTGGCCGGCCCACCAGCCGGCCCAAACCGGTGGGAAGGCCGATGGCCTCGAGTACCAGGCCGGCCTGCCAGCCGGCCCAGGCCGGGTGGAGGGCTGACTGGCCCAGTTTTTCTTTTTTTCAGTGTGCTGTTTTCTTTTTCCTCTCCCTCTCGCGCATGCTTCCGGCTACTCCCTCGCGCGTTAGGAACATCGATTCGAGGATTCGATTATTCCACCCCTCTCTCTCCAGAATCCGAATATTTAATCCTTAATAGTTGTTGAAAATAAAATAACTAAAAGTAAACAATTAGAAAGAGGAAATTCTAAAATCAATAACTTTTTATCGGGACCTCAGAAAAAGGTGTTCGATATACCAAAGTGTTCAGAAAAATATGAATCACCCAGAATCATCATCATCATGCATAATTGATCACAACTACAATAATGTACCTCTAGTAGCACTAGAATCACTAAGTTTTAATATGGGGTTATTCCGAATAATGCAAATAATATAATGGGGACCCCATTTAACTTGTTGATCATGTTCAAAGCTATTAGGGTGCATTTTAATTGTCATGCCATCATGTGATTGCGCATTGCATTTGTTGAAACATGTGTGGTGATTGATTGTATCTTCCCGTGTTTTTGTGCACCGGTAGATCAAGGAGGTGAAGTGCCACCCCCGTCTTGTGACGATCCGTACTACCAGCACCTTGGTCAAGGCAAGCGTAATCCCCCCTCTGAGCATATCTTATCCTATTTTCCGCAATTATTTTCTCCACTATAATATTGCATGCGGTTCTAAAGGTCTTTTGCCTGGATTAGAGTATCCTACTAGTTGCATTAGAATCCTGTTGCCAATACCTGTTTTACCTTCCTGATACCATAGGTTTGTATTGTTGGCCATGAAATACTTACTATGCTATGCAAGTGCTTAGCCATGCTTAGTGAAATGCCTAGTGGTACTAAGGATGGTGAATGCTGGAAATAGGTGTTAACTTGTGACATTGATGTTGATGGTGGAGAATTGTGGAGATGGATAATAAAATGCTAAGAAGGTGGGGATGAGAGGCCACTGTGGTTGTGGTGTTTTGTCTCGTTCTCGCCGCCTAGGTGCGAGTTCTTTACCTCTTGAACCAAGACTGAGCGTGCAACCATGCGTGAGGCCTATGCATTTGCAGGAACCCTCATAGACTAAATAACTCGAGCGGGGCTTGCCAGGGTCCTCTAGTTCGGGCTTCCATTTGCGCGTGCGTGATGATGGTGGATTTTGAACTGATTGAGGAGTGTGGTGCTAGGAAAATGAGTGGCCACGGGGCACGGTGTCGATGATCCGTGCTTCGTCCTCACTGATGATCCTGGGTTAGTCCTTAACGAGGGAGAAGTCGACACCGCTCCCACCCAGCCGGCTTTCCAAGGAAGAGAGCTAATGATCAGGTAATGGGCCGGACGGTACGCGTGGCAAACATTTGTACACCCCTGCAGGGTTAAATCTTTTCGAAAAGCCGTGTCCGCGGTTATGGATGAACTTGGGAAGTGAAGGTAGGATCATAGAATAACTTTAACGGAATGATTAAAAACTGGGTACTAGAGGTTCCAAATTTCACGAATGTAAGGTTGACTTCCTCGTGGGTGATTCGGGGAGGTGCCTTTGATGAACAGGTACAATGGTGATGTTGGTGATGATTGAGAAAGGTGATCTCAAAGAAAAGAGTTACTTCTTACCCCTTTTCAAAATAATCTGATTAGTCGATGCCATGGAGTTATGTTTTCATAAATAAAATCAGCTTTATGCAAAACAGCCTAAAACCTTGAAAGCTAATCATCGAGCATATATTATCTCTTAATCTTGCGAGTTCATCGAACTCAACGTCTTTGCTTTTGTTTCAGAGGAGGACTTCACCGATCTCGAAGGTGGGTTCTTTGTGGACGTCGACGAGTAGTCTGGGGTTCCCAGGTGGCAGCTTGGGACATCCTGGAACAGCTGGCGTTGTGATGTTTATCTGTAGGCCTCTTAGGCCATATGTTGGATCTTGTTGTTTAGAACAACCTAATTTGCTTCCGCTTGATGTAATGTTGGGTCTGTGACCTCTGGTTGTCATTTGCTATCTTTCTCTGTATAAGAGTTGAACTATATGTGTTTTCGTGTCGTAGAGCCTGTGATGTGCCAGTTGTTCCACAAGTCTTGATCTTACTATTATGCTTTGATAGTTGTGCCTGTGTTGAGGCATCAATCGGGTGTTGCGTTGTCTGGAGTGAGGTGTACCCAGCAACGCCTGCCAAAGGTTTTGGCCGGGGATTGGTAAACCCGTAACCTCCGGTTGTATCGCTTAACCGGTGACACACAGCATCACTATATAGCAGTCGGGTCAGGGCGCCACAACCGTGTGACGCTTAGCCAAAATACATTATAGAGGAATAATTCCATGCAGGGTTCTCCAAATAAATATCTTCACTTTACTAACAATCTTGAATTTCCAAAGGTTTTCCAAACTAGGTTATTAGACGAACTACCAGGTAGGGTTAGCTGATTCGCGAAACCTCCAAACTGATGTCACCATTGCATGTGATATCCCGATCGGACGGTGTACCTTTCATTGTTCATGCCACTCCAAGCTATAAAGTCCTCAAAACCTTGTGTGTTCAGTGGGATTTGTATGATACGATTGACTTCAGCACAGAAGAAAAGGCTTCTTAAGAGTGTTTCATCCCAAGTCCCCGTAGTAGGACTGATTAGTTCAGAAACTCTAGGGTATACAACCACCCCTCTCGGAGAAACAACCTTTCTTGTAGGAATGGAGGGGGGCCAGGGTCTTGCCATATGTTAATGTTCTCACCATTCCCTACCCACCAGATATACCCTCTCTTTAGTGTTCTCACGCCAGCCAAGATACTTTGCCAAGTAAAAGAGGAGGCCACCTTTGGACCAGCTTTTAGGACATCAGTTTGTGGAGAATATTTGGCTCATAAAACACGGGCACACAAAGAATTTGGTTCACTGATAAGCATCCATCCTTGTTTTGCCAACATTGCAAGGTTAGAGTGGTAATTCTTCGGATAACAGATTTCCACCAAGCATACCAATGCATCTTGTTACTATTTTCATTATCACCCCACCAGAAGCTAGCAATGGTGTCCATCATACCTTTGCACACCCCTTTCGTAAACCGATATTGCATATACTGTAATAGCCTGGGCCATCGCCTTAATAAAAATTTCCTTACCCTCCATAGATAATTGTTTGTCTTTCCATCCATTGATACGCCGAATAATTCTTTCAATGAAGTGTGGAACCAATCACTTCTATCCGCTAACGGGAACACAATCTTAGCAGTAGAGCGTTGATGATCGAGCAGCTCCGTCTCCGCCAGCTACCACACGCGCTTCACAGCATGTTTTCTTGTAGTGAGACATCGATTTATTCATACGAGCTAGTTATTCTAGAAAACATACAAGCGCTGAAAGTTTTTATTTTTTATAAAACAAAATTGTTTGATTGCATGAAAACTATATAATCACCACGTATGGAAAAACAATGAGACACGATTTTAAGATAATACTACAAAAACCATGTAATGACTTATCTGATACTACATACAATTTTTTTCATATATTCTTCAGGTATTTCTAACTTAGGCAGGTTTGAAATATGTTCTTAATTTTTTTTATTAAAAACGAAGGATTATGTTTTTTTACATGTGATATAACATCCACTTCGTTTGTTCTTTATAAAACATATCTCATCACTTGATAAATAATGGCTAGTAGAATATGTGTCCCATTTTTAATAGTAATGCTGAATTTTGTTTTCTAACCACCTCCCGACGCCATGTGATATGAAGCGCATTGACCTTTGCACATAAACTAATTAAATTTATATGTGCAAAAGTAGTAGAACCACAATATTTTTTATGTTCGCAATCATTATCATAATAGATGCTATTTTGATAAAAAAAAGTAATATATCACATATTGTTAACTTATTACTAAACCCACCATAACATATATATGAGACACATTTGACCACTAAACAGTCATAACAACAACTGTTCAATTTATACTCTAAAAGTTTCTATTAATTTGCTTATCTAGTCATACACTACACTCCTCTATTAAGATTTTTTTAGTCTGTATGCTTTGGAATCACTCCCAATATATTTAATAAATAAAAACAACGAAGATCATTTACACAATAATGTACATACACACTATAATTCATTGATTCTAAGTTATCAGTGATGTGTATGTTTTCTTCTCTATTTTTTCACTTTTAAGGTGGTAATTTCAGTATGTAGTTATAGTCAATAGATATAAATGAAATATACTTAATGCAGAACTTAGATATATTTTAAATTGTACACATTGCAACTATATAACATAATACACAATAACTACAAACATTATTGTGTTGTTAAAAATTCTAACTAAGTAATATGCAATATATATTCGTTAAAACCAAAATATGATGTAAAATTAATAAGTATTAAAGTTTAGTATAATTGTATTTAATTTAGCTCGCTCAAATCTTATAATAAATGTCCACATGTCGTCTTTTGATTGCAAGAAAAACCGAGTTGTGGCGAATTGAAAGACGGCCGAGTGCTAAATATACTCGACCTCTCTTAATCTATCATTTATTTTAAGAAAAAACTAATTTGGGTCACTTTTATATGGCCCTTTAAAATCAACAGTTTCGACGAAAAGGAACATATTCAAGATGTGAAGCCTGGAAGGTGCCGGAAGGCTCGTAACCCTCCACCGAAGCTGCTTCGGATATGCATAAGCTTTTTAGTCTAGGACACGTGATGGCTGGTATATTCAACATATCCAAAAACTACAAAAAAAAAAGCTGGAACCAGGCGACATATATGTGTTTGACAAACTAAACCCTGAAAGATCCAAGAAAGCTCGTACCCGCTCCCATGAAGTTGCCGTCGTCGGTACGGCTACAGAGGCGGCGTTTGGTATTACGTGTTCCAAAACAGTTATGGAGAGGGTTAGGGGAGAAGGGAGTTGGACGAGTTGCTATGAGGAGCCTCACACATCTTGTTCAAGTGAAGCTATAGCGAATCATTTTATGCATGTAAACAAATTTTTCAACCAGATTTTCCTCTCACTGCATCGCTCTCCATTTACGCCCACTCCAAGCGGAAGACATGGAGTGTCTGCAATGCGACTACTGATGATGTTTGGATCCTTCAAATTGACATTTGGCGGGCCTCTCAGTCACCTCTGAGAATTCATTAAACTTTAGGAGTATATCTCGTAACTAACTCTCACTGAAGACGTGGCGGATTCCATCTTGTGGAAGCTTGCCACCGACGGATCATACTCGTCCTTCTCGGATTACAAAGCTCAATTTCCCGGTACCATTCGCTATTGCATGAACTCCTTAGTGTGGAAGATTTGGCTCCACCTAAGTGCAAGCTCTTCTTATGGCTTATCATTCAAAACCGTGTGTTGACGGCAGACCGTCTCGAGAGAGGATGGCCCAGTATAGAGCTTGTCCATTTTATCGTGCCAAGATAAGACGCGTGTCACTCTTCAAGTGCCTCTCTTTGAATTTGGAACATGTGGTACTAAAAGATTTGTTGAGGACCATGATCGCCCTCTCCCATGACACTAATTTTTTTAATAATACATTTCATTTATTAATTTTGATAAATATTACGGAAAACCAGAAATTTCCAGAAATAATACGGCCTCGGCCTGGGCTAAGCCGATAGCGTCCTATCGGCCTGGGCGAAGCCGATTAGGCCTTATCGGCCTGGGCAAAGCCGTGCAGGTCTCGTGGCGGGCCAGACCTGCGGCCGACAGCCCTATCGGGTCACGCGTGGCCCCTAATCGGCCACATCGAAGCCGACTAGCCTATCGGCTTGGCCGAGGCCAATTAGTCGCAGGATAAGTGATGGGCTTCGTCTTCCTCCTGGCCTCTCTCTCTTTCTTCTTCCTACACGAAAATAAAAGAAGCCATGGCGATTTCTTCCCTCCCCCAGTGATTTCTCCATCCAGCCACCAAATCTTAAGCCTAGAGGTGGTAAATAGTTAGGGCAAATCCGATCTACAGATGGGTTAGATTGTGGGGGTGATTTGATGGTGCTTTTTTGGAGCAATGGTGGAGATGCGGTGGAGGTTGGTGTAGGTCGAGCAAGGCGTGGTGGTGGTGATTCTGCTGCTCCGATCGTGGTGGTGGTGGTGGTGGTGCTCCTCCATTGAATCAAGGCACGCTTCAAGGGTATGTGATTTTGGCTAATTAGGGTTTAGATTAATTATGTTTGCATTATTGTTAAGTTTGTCGTGTGATATTGATATTGCTAAGTATCCGGTATAAATTACTAGTTATTTGTTGCGGTAGTAATAAATATGTATGTAGTTGTTCCTGTTATAATGATTATTTCGCGGTACATTTTTAGGTTGCCGAGATGACTAATTTAGTCAAGTGTATTTTTTACTACGGTCCTGGTACTGTTGAAATAACTGAGTTGGGAGCTGATCTGGGTCAGTTTCGATGGTCAGAGTTGGAACTGAACTCCCCACAAACATGGTCCATAAGTCAGCTGAAAGATTGGTTGGCAGGATGTTTAGGATTAAATCCTGAAACAGACACCGTTGGTGTGCATGCATTGTGGACGAAGTCAAGGTCCCCGGTGTTTTTCTATTTGAGGCTGATAGATCGGACCTCTCACATGGTGCGCTGGCTACAAGGTACGAAAGCAGGGGAACTACCCCTATCGCCTTACTGATTCCTGTCGTGAAGGAGGTGAACCCTCATGAAGGCGAGGGTGGGCACGATCCTGGCCAGAGTAGCCAGGAGATGCATTTTTCTGGACATGATGATAGTCAGGAAGATGTTGGAGGTGGTGGCTATGATTCAGGGCAGAACAGTCAGGCGGAAGTAGGAGATGATGATGGTGTTGAGGCAGATGCGGACGAGTAATCTGGGCATATGCAGAACCAGATGGAAGAGGAAGATACAGATGGTGATAGTGATTATGGCGATCATTCCGATGAGTCAGATGACGAACAGGTGGTGCCTAATCCTGCGTCATGGATTCATGACTTCTCTTCGTCAATGACTGTGAATGATGGTCATGATTCTGCCTGGCAATACCACCAGAACCAGATTGCCGTGGGTGCTTTATATCCCGACAAGCAACATTTGCAAGACGCAATCATTAAGTGGGCAATGTCGACTTGGAGGGTGATACGTGCATTTTATATCATCATCTATACCACTTATACCACCATATTAGGATGTTATTTGCATTACTATATCATTGTTTTTACATGTTTTAGATGATTAGGGGACTTTCCTACAAAGTCCCCATTTTTAGTATTTGATTTCTGGGATGCAGAAAACCTCCTTTTTCATGTTTTTATTGTTTCAGGAGCTACGAAGGCCCAATTAATAAAAGGAAAATTGCACAGCTGGTTTTTCTTCAGGAGAACACCAGAGGGAAGAAGAAGCAAGCGAGGAAGGCCACGAGGGACAAAATGGGTGGGCCCACGCGGCCAGATTCCCTGACCGCGTGGGACCCACCAAAATGAGCCTCAGACACTTCCTCGCCTGGGACTTTTAACAAGGTCTCCGTCTCGCCCGAAAAGTAACGCCCTAATTTTTACGAGACTATCCGAGGTCGCGGCGGCGGCGAAACTCCTGATTCCCTCCGAGGGGGATCAGATCCTGCTGCTCCGGAGCTCCGGAGAAGGGGGAAATCATCGTCATCGTCATCACCTCTCCTCCTTGGCGTGGGAGGAGGCCTCTACATCATCACCATCACCAAGACCAGCACCATCTCCATCATCATCTCCGTGATCCACTCCGTCCCCCTCGTAGTTTGAGAGTTGCTATACCCTAGATATTTGTCTTGTGCTACTATTCATGTTGTGATTGAGTACTTGTCATTATTTGGTGGTGAAGTTATATTTTCAGATTGTGTTGTACCACTTATGCCACTGAATATCACCATGTTTGCACGTTGTGAGTAGTTCCGTATGTTCCTGAGGGCATAGGATGAATTGGCAATGATTTATATATGACATGTGTTGGTATTTTGTCTAGTGTTTATCTTTTTGTGTGATTCTATGATGGTGTTGTGCGAACGTCGACTGCACAACACTTCACCTATATGGGCTCATAGGAGAACACCGTAGTGTAATGGCGTGAGGGAGACTTGGGAGGACACGAAAGCCTGAGACCGAATCATTAAGTTACTTTACGGGGTATTAGTATCGGGGACCTAGAGCGTAATGCTATGGTGGGATTTTATATCTTAATAATTCTTGTGCTGTCATTTAATTGGCCACATGATCCATCATAAGGGGTTTAGTCTATTTATTTAGCTGTAACTAATAATAGCTCCGTCCGAAGAAGATTAAAACTAGACAAGATATTCAACGTGTTGTTTAATAAATCTATATGCCTAGCAATATCCATGCCGCCCTCGAGAGCGTTTTCCACATATAAGTTACACATCACTTGAGCTTGTCCTCTTACACATAGAGGATTGGGCTTTCTCTCTCTTTGAGAGCTTTTACTTGTTACCATTTATTTGCTGCATTGTCACTGTCTTGCAATTATACAATCGAAAATACCAAAAACACTTGCATCTTTTATTGTCTATTAATCATTTCTAATAACCAATACCTTCAGCTCCTCATGGGTTCGACAACCTTTTCTATTCGAAAGGTACTTCAATTGATCTCCTGCACTTGGGAGTCATCAAGATACTTTTCTGGCGCCGTTGTCGGGGAGCGTAGCGCTATTGGTAAGAAGTTTGGTAAGGAAACTTGAAAGGTGAATTTTATTTACTGTTTTATCTCATTGCTACTATGGCATTTATGAATCGTGCCTCGCTGCATCTTGCTCTATATGAAAGTGCTTATGCTCCTAAAACTGTTGAAACTACTATGCCTGAGATACCTAAAGTGGGATATAAAATTCCCGTTGGTCATGTTAAAAGAGTTATGAAAAATCCATTTACAGGGGATGGAACTAAATCTGCACGTGAACACATGGAAACAATTGAGGCTATATGTGGTTTATTTAGAATTCCTGGTATTTCTGAAGATCAGGTAAAAAGGAAGCTGTTATATCTGTCTTTATCTGGTAATGCTCGTATTTGGTTCAGGTCTTTAGATGAAGAAGTCACTATGGACTGGAGTATTTTGGGGAAGGTTTTCTTTCTTAAGTATTTTACTCCTAGAGAAGCTTATGAGAACAGATACGTCCATTTTGCATCCCTATTTTATATCATAATTTACTGCTATTCATCGATATATTTCATATTTAGAAGTGTTACTTATGTTATTTTACCATTTTTTGCATGTTTGATGAATAATGGAGAATTGGACACGGGAGTCAGGATTCTGCTGGAAAAAGCTCAGTCGAGATGCACTATTTCTGAAGATCAATAAATCGAAGGAGACATATGGAAGTCCCTATTTTACCAGAAGATGGAGGAGGCCAAAAGGGGAGGCTGAGACGGCACATGGGGAGCCCAAACCACAGGCTGGCGCGGTGGGCCCCCTACCGCGCCGCCTGGTGGTTTGGAGGCCCAGGGCCATCCCAGCCGTTCCCCCTTCGTGTACTTGACCCCCTCGGAAACCTAACACACAGAGGACGGCCATCGAAATATTCCGCCGCCTCCACGAGGCGGAAAACACCAGAGAGCGAAAAGCTCCCCTGCAGGAAGAAATCTGCCGGGGGAAATTCCCTCCCGGAGGGGGAAATCGTCGCCATCATCACCGTCATCGAGCTGGACTTCATCGGTATCATCATCATCATCTCCACCGCCAACACCATCATCACCGCCGCTGCACCCCGTCTCCGCTGTAACATCTAGGGCTGAATCTTGTCTATTTCATAGGGAAATCTCCCGGTGTTGATTACTCTTGTTATTGATGCTATTGGGTGAAACCATTGGATTAAGGTTTATGTTCAGATTGTTATTCATCATCATATCACCTCTGATCATGTTCCGTATGATGTCTTGTGAGTAGTTCGTTTAGTTCTTGAGGACATGGGAGAAGTCTTGATGTTAGTAGTGAATTATGTTGAGTAATATTTAATGGTTTGATGCTTAAGTTGTGGTGTTATTCTTCTAGTGGTGTCATGTGAACGTCGACTACATGATACTTCACCTTTATGGGCCTAGGGGAATGCATTGTGTATTCGTTTGCCAATTGTGGGGCTGCCGGAGTGACAGAAACCTGAACACCCGTTGGTATATCGATGCATGAGGGATAGCAGGATCTCAAAATTTAAGGCTGTGGTTAGTTCATCTTAATTATTTTCTTGTATTTGCGGATGCTTGCAAGGGGTATAATCACAAGTATGTATTAGTCCTAGGAAGGGCGGTGCATTAGCATAGGTTCACCCACACAGCACTTATCAAAACAATGAAGATTAATCAACTATATGAAGCGAAAGCACTTGACAATATTCCCGTGTGTCCTCAAGAACGTTTGGTCATTATAAGTACAACAACCGGCTTGTCCTTTGCTGTAGAAAGGATTGGGCCACTCGCTGCAACTATTATTACTGCATTTTATTTACTTGTACTTTATTTATCTGTCATATCAAAAACTCCTAAAAACTTGTCTGTGAGCATTTACAGTGAATCCTTCATCAAAACCGCTTGTCAACACCTTCTGCTCCTCGTTGGGTTCGACACTCTTATTTATCGAAAGTACTACGATACACCCCCTATACTTGTGGGACATCAAGACTATTTTCTGGCGTCGTTGCCGGGGAGTGTAGCGCTATTGGTAAGTGGAATTGGTAAGGGAAACATTTATTGTACGTGCTGTTTTTATTTTTGTCTGCTGCTATATCTCATTATGGAGGGGTCTTCTCTTGAATTCCTATTTGGGAAAACAACTACCACTGCTAAGGTTGTAGAGGAGGCGCCAGATGAGCAGGTAATACCGTTCAAAATTCCTATGAAAATTATTGAACGTATCACAAATAACCGCTATGCAGGAGATGGAACTGTCCATCCTGGAGATCATTTGTTATTTCTGCATGAATTGTGCGAGTTATTTAAGTGTGCAGGTATCTCGATGGGAGAAGTTAAGAACAAATTATTCTCTCTATCACTGTCTGGTAAAGCTGCACATTGGTATAAACTGCTGAAGAATGGGTATTCTCTTGGATGGGAGGAAATTGTACCTCTCTTTTACTCCAAATTCTATCCTCCAAGTGAGATTCATAAGGATCGGAACCTCATATATAACTTCTGGCCCTATGATGGAGAGAGTATTGCTCAAGCGTGGGGGAGATTGAAGGCATTAATGCTCAAATGTCCCATTCATGAGCTTCCTGGTAATGTTGTTATTGATAACTTTTATGCAAGACTCTCCTTTCAAGATAAAACTCTATTGGATACCACTTGTGCTGGATCGTTCACTCGTAATAAAGAAGAGTTTAAGTGGGACCTTCTTGATCGGATTCAGGAGAACACTGAAGGATGGGAGAATGACAAAGGTAGGGAGTCAGGTATAAACTATGACTTTGAGTGTGTTAAAAAATTTATGGATACTGATGATTATCATAAAATTAGCACTACTTATGGTCTTGACTCTCAAATTGTTGCAAACTTTTATAAAGCCTTTGCTTCCTATTTCGGTTTGCCGAAGGAGGGTTTTAAAAATTATCATGAACCATATAAAGATGAATCTGTTTCTCATATATCTAAAGGTGTTGAGGTTAGTGTTGTTGATCGCATTATTCCAGAACCTTATATTGAAAAAGTTCCTTTTCCTAATAAGATTAAGGAACATACTATCATAACTGGTGTTGTTAGTAAAAGTAATAAGAAAACTACCAAACCTGATGAGCAAATAACTGTTGAACCTGTTGTAGCATTGATTAAAGATCTTGTCACTGAAAATTTAGAAGATAGACACATTATCTTTTGTGAGGATGCTTCTAATATTGTCTCACATCCTAAAAGTTCTAGGAAGTCTAGTGTTCCTGTGCTTTCTGTTAGGATAGGTGATCATTGCTATTATGGTTTATGCGATATTGGTGCAAGTTCTAGTGCTATTCCTTATGAGCTTTACAGGGAAATTATGCACGAAATTACTCCTTGTAAACTTGAAGAGATTGATGTGGTTATTCAGCTTGCTAATAGGGAAAGTATCTCTCCAATTGGTATCATTAGAGATGTCGAAGTCCTTTGTGGTAAGACTAAATACCCTGCTGATTTTCTTGTACTTGGGTCGGCTGCCAATGATAGTTGTCCTATTATTTTTGGTAGACCTTTTATGAATACTTGTGGTGCTGTTATAGACTGTAAGAAAGAGAAAATCTTTACTAAATTTGCTGGTGAATCTTATGAATTCAATTTCTCTAAATTTGCTGAAGCACCTTATGAAACTGAATTGCCTAGTGAGGATTTTGAAATTACTCAACTTGCATCTATTGTTCTTGCTCCTAACAATGCTTTGCAGCAACATATGGAGAATCATGAAAGTGAGAACTTCGGGAAGAAAGGAATGAGCTTGATGAAGTATTCCTTCGTCAACCTATGCTCAAACACAATTTACCTGTGGAAGATTTGGGTACCACAATGCCACCCAAGGAGGATCCTGTTTTTTATTTGAAACCTCTGCCTGATAATCTTAAATATGCTTATATTGATGAAAGGAAAATATATCCTGTTATTATCAGCTCTAAACTTTCAGGTACAGAGGAGGAAAGGTTATTGGGAGTGTTGAAGAAACACCGCGGAGCTATGGGATATACTCTTGATGACCTGAAGGGAATTTCTCCTACTATATGTCAGCACGCCATCAACATGGAACCTGATGCAAAGCCTGTTGTTGAGCATCAGCGTCGTTTAATACCCAAGATGAAAGAAGTGGTAAGAAATGAGGTATTAAAACTTCTTGAAGCTGGTATTATTAATCCTATTGCTGATAGTAGATGGGTAAGTCCTGTGCATTGTGTTCTGATGATGTGAAACACACGTTCGTTGGGAGACCCCAAGAGGAAGGTATGATGTAGTCAGCAGCAAGTTTTCCCTCAGAAAGAAACCAAGGTTATCGAACCAGTAGGAGCAGCAACTCTTCAGAAGGTTGTCAACGGCGCCAGAAAATAGTGTTGTTGATGGGAGTCTGGACTGTTGACGTGGAATCTGCACACAACACAATCAAACTACTTTGCCCCAACGAAACAGTGAGGTTGTCAATCTCACTGGCTTGCTGAAAACAAAGGATTAAACGTATGGTGTGGAAAATGAGTATTAAATTGCAGAGAATGAAAAAGGAACAGTTTGCAGTTTGTGGTTGTTTAATCAATGTAAAAGAATGGACCGGGGTCCACAGTTCACTAGTGGTGTCTCTCCATAAAAGATAACTAACATGTTGGGTGAACAAATTACAGCTGGGCAATTGACGAATAGTGAGCGCATGACAATGCATATACATGACATGTTGACTACTATGATATTTAATTGGGAATTACGACATAATACATAGATCGTTATCCAACAGCATCTATGACTAATAATCCACCACCGGGTTGTCATCCGAGTTCCCCATTGGTATTAAGTTGCAAGCAACGGATAATTGCATTAAGTAAAGTGCGTAATGTAAACAAACACATTTGTCCGTGGACATAGCATCGTTAGGTTATCCCTAGTGGCAACAGCACATCCACAACCTTAGAACTTTCTGTCACTGTCCCAGGTTAAACGGAGACATGAACCCACTATCTAGCATAAATAGTCTCTCTTGGAGTTACAAGCATCTACTTGGCCAAAGCATCTACGAGTAACAGAAAGCATGCAAGATCTTAAATAACATATAAGATAGATTGATAATCAACTTGACATAATATTCAATATTCATCGGATCCCAGCAAACACAACATGTAGCATTACAATAATATGATCTTGATCATGTAGGGCAGCTCACAAGATCTAAACATGATGGCACAAAGTGGAGAGACAACCATCTAGCTACTGCTATGGACCCGTAGTCCAAGGATGAACTACTCACGCATCACTCCGGAGGCAGGCATGGCGATGTAGAAGCCTCCGGTGACGATTCCCCTCTCCGCCAGGGTGCCGGGAAGAGGTTCTGAACCCTCCCGAGCTAGGGTTGACGACGGCGGCGTCTCTGGAACTTTTCGTGGATTTTTGCTCAGGTACTTAGGGTTTTCGCATCGGGGGGAATAAGTAGGCGAAAGGGCAGCGGCTGGAGAGGCCCGTGGGGCCCACACCACCCCAGGGCGCGACAGAGGGGGGACCCGCGCCCTGGCCACGTGTGGGGCCCACGTGGCTCCTCTCCGTCGCCTCTTTGGTCCATCAGATGAGTTCTGGTAAAATAGGGACTCCCGTGTAGTTTCGTCCAATTCCGAGAATATTTCCAGACTAGCTTTTCTGGAATACAAAAACAGCAGAAAACAGGAACTGGCACTTCGGCATCTTCTTAATAGGTTAGTCCCAAAAAATGTATAAAAGTGATATAAAGTAGATGCAAAACATGTAACAATTGGTATAAAACAAGCATGGAACATCAAAAATTATAGATACGTTTGAGACGTATCAGCATCCCCAAGCTTAGTTCCTACTCGTCCTCGAGTAGGTAAACGATAAAAACAAGATAATTTTTGAGGTGACATGCTACTATCATAATCTTGATCATATAATATTGCAAGGCACATGTAAATGAATGAAGTGATCCAAGTCAATGGTCTATAATTTGCTATCAAATAGATAATGAGTAAACAATGAATCACACAAGCTAAACGTTTTCATGAATAGTACTTTCGAGACAAGCATCAAACAGTTTTGCATAAGTGTTAACTCATAAAGCAATAGTTTCTAATAAAAGGTATTTAATCAACACAAAGGAAGAATTTAGTTTCAGCATTTGCTTCAACTTTCAACATATTTATCTCATGGATATTGTCAACACAAAGTAGTATAACAAGTCCAATACATTGCATATAACGCATGTTGTACAAAATTGACACTAGTGTTTGCTTGTGGAAGACAGAAAGAATAGGAAAATTGACTCAACATAAAAGTAAAAGAAAGGCCCTTCGCAGAGGGAAGCAGGGATTAAATCATGTGCTAGAGCTTTTAGGTTTTGAAAACATATAGAGATTGCATAAAATATTTGATACTCCTCCCAACCGTGCTAACACAAGCCATGGCTAACCGAATCCTCGGGTGCCTTCCATCAATCACATACCATGGAGGAGTATCTATTTTTGAGAGGTGTTTGTTAATTGTCAACGAATGGTAGCGGGTGAGAACAGTATTCTACCTGTCGAACGGACTTTTAAGAGCAGCTCCCATGAAGGATGTTATTTCTACCAGCAAGGCAGATCATCCCTCTTTCTCTTTGGTTTACACACATTCAGGCATTTCACTGTTTGTCATTGCTTACTGATGAATCAGGGCAAAAGTGTGAAGAGAATTAATTGGTCAAAGTTGTAATTAATTGGGACTGGGCACCCCGTTGCCTCACATAAAGATGAGAGTTGAAACATAAAAGAGAGCATCAAGGAGCATATATAAAACATGTTTAAATCTAACACTCTTCCTATGCATAGGAGCCTTGTAAGAAAACAAGTAAATGAAGCACAAAGTGACTAGCATAGGAAGACAAAACAAGTGCAACTTTAAAATTTTCAACATAAAGAGAGGAGACTTAATATTATTGTGATATATGAAACCGTGTCTCCCTCTCACATAATAACCAATAGGTTTTAAAGAAACCATCATATAAAAGCAACACAAGAGAAAGCTCAAAACTTTCATGACAAAGAGAGGAAATTTAATAACATGAAGATTTCTATAACCATATTTTCCTCTCTCAAAATAATTTTCAGTAGCATCATGAATAGACTCAACAATATAGATATCACATAAAACATTCTTATCATGATCTATAAACGCATAATTTTTATTAAGCTCAGAAATAGTGGGTTATCAAACCCACTTTTGACAATAATAGTATAATTAATATCATTAGGCAATATAGGACCATCATCAAGAGCATTATCATATATAATATTAGGGAGCACATTTTTCCTTTCTGCAATTTCCTCTTTTACTGAGTCAAGGAGGTTGTTTACTTCAAATTTATCAAAAGGAGATATTTCAATTGAATCATGACATTCAAAAGTATAGCATTCTTCCTCCTCCAAGCTTGGGGAACTAAAAATATCATTTTTATCAAAACCAACTTCCCCAAGCTTAGAGCTTTCCATGGCATTAGCAATAATGGTGTTCAAAGAATGTATGCTAATAACATTGCTACTATCATGATTGTTATGTAAATAAAGTTCCATAGGCTTTTTAATCTTCTCTTCGAACACTTCATGTCCCAACTCAAGATAAATTTCATAAAGCTCTCTCATGTTGTTTTCAGCCATAGGACTAGTTTCAAGGAAAGTAACCATTGATATCAAGTAAAGAGCTAGACATAATAACTAACTGAAATAAACTAAATGCAAGTAACTAATTTTTTTGTGTTTTTGATAATTGCAAGCAAACAAGATAAAATAAAATAAACTAAGCAAGACAAAAACAAAGTAAAGAGATTGGAAGCGTGAAACTCCCCTTGCAGAAGACTGCTGTCTCCCCGGCAACGGCGCCAGAAAAATAGCTTGATGACGTGAAACACACGTTCGTTGGGAAACCCCAAGAGGAAGGTATGATGTAGTCAGCAGCAAGTTTTCCCTCAGAAAGAAACCAAGGTTATCGAACCAGTAGGAGCAGCAACTCTTCAGAAGGTTGTCAACGGCGCCAAAAAATAGTGTTGTTGATGGGAGTCTGGACTGTTGATGTGGAATCTGCACACAACACAATCAAACTACTTTGCCCCAACGAAATAGTGAGGTTGTCAATCTCACTGGCTTGCTGAAAACAAAGGATTAAACGTATGGTGTGGAAAATGAGTATTAAATTGCAGAGAATGAAAAAGGAACAGTTTGCAGTTTGTGGTTGTTTAATCAGTGTAAAAGAATGGACCGGGGTCCACAGTTCACTAGTGGTGTCTCTCCATAAAAGATAACTAACATGTTGGGTGAACAAATTACAGCTGGGCAATTGACGAATAGTGAGCGCATGACAATGCACATACATGACATGTTGACTACTATGATATTTAATTGGGCATTACGACATAATACATAGATCGTTATCCAACAGCATCTATGACTAATAATCCACCGCCGGGTTGTCATCCGAGTTCCCCATTGGTATTAAGTTGCAAGCAACGGATAATTGCATTAAGTAAAGTGCATAATGTAAACAAACACATATGTCCGTGGACATAACATCATTAGGTTATCCCTAGTGGCAACAGCACATCCGCAACCTTAGAACTTTCTGTCACTGTCCCAGGTTAAACAGAGACATGAACCCACTATCTAGCATAAATACTCTCTCTTGGAGTTACAAGCATCTACTTGGCCAAAGCATCTACGAGTAACAGAAAGCATGCAAGATCTTAAATAACATATAAGATAGATATATAATCAACTTGACATAATATTCAATATTCATCGGATCCCAGCAAAACACAACATGTAGCATTACAATAATATGATCTTGATCATGTAGGGCAGCTCACAAGATCTAAACATGATGGCACAAAGTGGAGAGACAACCATCTAGCTACTGCTATGGACCCGTAGTCCAAGGATGAACTACTCACGCATCACTCCGGAGGCAGGCATGGCGATGTAGAAGCCTCCGGTGACGATTCCCCTCTCCAGCAGGGTGCCAGGAAGAGGTTCTGAACCCTCCCGAGCTAGGGTTGACGACGGCGGCGTCTCTGGAACTTTTCGTGGATTTTTGCTCAGGTACTTAGGGTTTTCGCGTCGGGGGGAATAAGTAGGCGAAAGGGCGGCGGCTGGAGAGGCCCGTGGGGCCCACACCACCCTAGGGCGTGGCAGAGGGGGGACCCGCGCCCTGGCCACGTGTGGGGCCCACGTGGCTCCTCTCCGTCGCCTCTTTGGTCCGTCAGATGAGTTCTGGTAAAATAGGGACTCCCGTGTAGTTTCGTCCAATTCTGAGAATATTTCCAAACTAGCTTTTCTGGAATACAAAAACAGCAGAAAACAGGAACTGGCACTTCGGCATCTTGTTAATAGGTTAGTCCCAAAAAATGTATAAAAGTGATATAAAGTAGATGCAAAACATGTAACAATTGGTATAAAACAAGCATGGAACATCAAAATTATAGATACGTTTGAGACGTATCTTGTTCCTAAGAAAGGAGGAATTACCGTTGTTCCTAATGAAAATGATGAACTAATTCCTCAAAGAGTAGTAGTTGGTTATAGGATGTGCATTGATTTTAGAAAGGTTAACAAAGTAACTAAGAAAGATCATTATCCTTTGCCTTTTATTGATCAAATGCTTGAGAGGTTGTCCAAGAAAACTCACTTTTGTTTCCTTGATGGGTATTCTGGGTTTTCTCAAATTGCTGTGAGAGCGCAAGATCAAGAGAAAACTACTTTTACTTGTCCTTATGGAACTTATGCTTATAGACGTATGCCTTTTGGTTTATGTAATGCTCCTGCTACTTTTCAAAGATGCATGTCTGCTATTTTTCATGGCTTTTGTGAGGAAATTGTGGAAGTCTTCATGGACGATTTCTCCGTCTATGGAACTTCCTTTGATAATTGTTTGCACAACCTTGACAAAGTTTTGCAGAGATGTGAAGAAACTAGCCTTGTTCTTAATTGGGAGAAATGCCACTTTATGGTTAATGAAGGAATTGTTCTTGGACATAAAATTTCTGAAAGAGGTATTGAAGTTGATCGAGCTAAAGTGGAGGCAATTGAAAAGATGCCTTGTCCCAAAGATGTTAAAGGTATTCGTAGTATTCTTGGTCATGCTGGTTTTTATAGGAGGTTTATTAAAGATTTCTCTAAAATTTCCAAGCCTCTTACTAATCTTCTTCAAAAAGATGTACCCTTTGTTTTTGATGATGATTGTAAGGAAGCTTTTGAAACTTTGAAAAAGGCTTTAATCACCGCTCCTGTAGTTGAACCACCTGATTGGAATTTACCTTTTGAAATTATGTGTGATGCTAGTGATTATGCTGTAGGCGCTGTTCTTGGGCAGCGAGTAGATAAAAAGTTAAATGTTATTCATTATGCTAGTAAAACTCTTGATTCTGCTCAAAAGAATTATGCCACTACTGAAAAAGAATTTCTAGCTGTAGTTTTTGCTTGTGACAAATTTCGACCCTACATAGTTGATTCGAAAGTCACTATTCATACTGATCATGCTGCAATTAGATACCTTATGGAAAAGAAAGATGCTAAGCCAAGGCTTATTAGATGGGTACTTCTTTTGCAAGAATTTGATTTGCATATCATAGATAGAAAAGGTGCTGAAAATCCTGTTGCTGATAATTTGTCTAGATTGGAAAGCATTCCTTATGATCCTATTCCTGTTAATGATAGCTTTCCAAATGAACAATTGGCTGCAATAAGTGTAAGTTCGCGAGATAGTCCTTGGTATGCTGATTATGCTAACTTTATTGTTTCCAAGTACTTGCCTCCAACCTTTTCAGCTCAGCAAAGAAGGAAATTCTTTTATGACTTGCGGCATTACTTTTGGGATGACCCACACTTATATAAAGAAGGAGTCGATGGTATTATGCGAAGATGTGTTCCTGAATATGAACAACAGGAAATACTGAGGAAATGCCATGGAAGTGCTTATGGAGGGCATCACGCTGGAGATAGAACTGCGCAGAAAGTTCTACAATCAGGTTTTTATTGGCCTACCCTCTTTAAGGATGCAAGAAAGTTTATTTTATCTTGTGATGAATGTCAAAGGGTTGGTAATATCTCTAGACGCAATGAAATGCCTATGAGTTATTCTCTTGTTATTGAACCATTTGATTGTTGGGGATTCGACTTCATGGGTCCTTTTCCTTCTTCACAAGGTAATACTCATATACTTGTTGCTGTTGATTATGTCACTAAATGGGTAGAAGCTATACCTACTAAAAGTGCTGATGGTGAGACCTCTTTAAAAATGCTTCAAGATGTCATTTTTCCTAGGTTTGGTGTACCTAGATATCTTATGACTGATGGAGGTTCTCATTTTATCCATGGTGGTTTTAGAAAGACTCTTGCTAAATATGGTGTTAATCATAGAATTGCTTCAGCCTATCATCCTCAAACTAGTGGACAAGTAGAATTGTCAAATAGGGAGATTAAATCTATCTTGCAAAAGACTGTTAATAAATCTAGAAAAAATTGGGCTAGTAAGTTAAATGATGCTTTATGGGCTTATAGAACTGCTTATAAGAACCCCATGGGCATGTCTCCTTATAAAATGGTTTATGGTAAAGCTTGTCACTTGCCTTTAGAATTAGAACACAAAGCTTATTGGGCAGTGAGAGAACTTAATAGAGATTTTAAACTTGCCGGTGAGAAAAGGTTGTTGCATTAAGTTCTTTAGATGAATGGAGAAGTGAGGCTTATGAAAATGCTAGACTCTTTAAAGAAAAAGTTAAGAGATGGCATGATAGGAGAATTCTTAAAAGAGAATTTAATGTTGGTGAGAAAGTTCTATTGTATAGGTCTCGTCTCAGATTTTTTGCAGGAAAGTTACTCTCAAAATGGGAAGGACCATTTGTTATTGTGGAGGTGTATCGTTCAGGTGCAATAAAAATTGCTTCATTGAAAGATAACTCTACACAAGTGGTAAATGGTCAAAGACTCAAGCATTATATTTCTGGAGATTCTATTAATGAAGAGGTTGATACAATTAAAGTGGTGACTCCGGAAACTTTCATTGAAGAACATTTTTCTGGGACTGCAGAATTCGATTCGAATAGGTAACAGTTTCGGTAAGAAAAGTTTCGCGAATAACTTTCTAGAAGATATTTTCGTCGTTTTTATTAAATATGGAAAAATAAGAGACCGAACCGGATGGGAGACGGCACCCGTGGTGCCCAAACCATAGGTCGGCGCGGTGGGCCCCCAGCCGCGCCGCCTGGTGGTTTGAGCACCCCGGAGCTCGTCTCCGATCAGGTTTCCTCCTGTACCTTCCTTATGTTGTAAAACTTTTTGCTATATAACTCACCCGAACCCCCGAGGTTCGTATCTCGCCTTTTCATCGTGTTTCGTTTCGAGCTGTTTCTGTCCAGATATTGTTTTCAGATTTAGAAGCGCCATGGTCTCCAACAACAACAACAAGGGCAAGGAGCCTTTGGAAGACGAGACTCAAGACCCCAAGCTGAAGGAGGAAGTCAAGAGCAAAGATGAAAGCGTCATGAAGGAAGTAAAGGGGATGCCGTCAACAAAGGGAGAACAGCCTGCAGTCAGGAAGCCCACCTTTGTGGGATCGGTTAACGCTCAACGTGCTTTTTCTCATAACCTGCAGGGAGCAATACCACCTATTCCGGACTACAGCTCTTTTCCGGCAGTGACGGAAGTACTTCGAGTTACAGATGAGTTCTGTGATCAATACCGAGCCCTGCGGAGGGAGGTGGAAATACTCCAGGAAGAGAATATCAGACTCCGCCGAATGCTGGAACGGTTTCTTACTCCAATCCAAGTCATACCGCCACCACCACCGAAGGAGTAATTCATCATAAGTATTGGCATCCCCTTGGTTTGTTCCAAGCTTGGGGGAGTGCCGCGGTATCACATCATTATCTTTACCTTTTACTTTTCCATAAAGTCATATCGTGAGTAGGGAAGTTATCTTATATGATGGTTTGCAATGTGGAAGTATCTCTCTTTTAGTTGGTTATCTATGTATCCCTTGGTGTGAGTTGCCGTTATGAAATATTAATGAGAAGTTTTATCATTTACTTTCTGCATACTTTATTTTAGCTTGCAATTCTCTTTCATATTGATAACCTTGTTGTTAGTATAGGGATCACTTTTTAGAGCACCAAGTTAATCTTTTTGGTTTTGGCAAACTTAGCATTGGTCAGTAGTAGACAATACTTTGAGACTTAAGTAGAGAGAGGGAGTGCATGCAAATATATTATTCCATGATCTTTCTTTCTTTGTAGCTCATAAGCTTAGTATTCTTAAGTTAAACTATTTGTGCTTCTAAGGAAGATTGCATGATTATTCTTATCACTTGTATAATTGTTTGTATCCCTCAACTCTTATGCTTGCTACATAACCTTGCTAGCCAAAGACCTGTATCGAGAGGGAATGCTTCTCATACATCCAAACCTTGAGCCAAACCATTGCCATTCGAGTCCACCATAACTTCCTACTATATGGTATTTTGCGCCATTCCAAGTAAATACTTCATGTGCTACCTTTAAATTATTCAAAACTTATTACTCCTAGTTTTGTGTCACTGTTTATTAGCTCATGAGGGTTCTGTAGAGTTTCTCTAGCACTTTTGTCAAACAGACTTTCACCAATGGACTAGTGGCATATACACCGCTTATCCAACAATTTGCAAAAAGAGCTGGCAAATGGGGTGCCCAGTCCCAATTAACTACAACTTTCATTAATAATTCTCTTCACATGTTTTGCCCTGATTTATCAGTAAGCAACTTAATTTGCAAATAGACACTCCTCCATGGTATGTGAATGTTGGAAGGCACCCGAGGATTCGGTTAGCCATGGCTTGTGTAAGCAAAAGGTTGGGAGGAGTGTCAACTATAAAGAAACTAAAATACATGTGTAAACAAAAGAGAAGAGGGATGATCTACCTTGCTGGTAGAGATAACGTCCTTCATGGGAGCCGCTCTTGAAAGTCTGGTTGACAAGGGGTTAGTGTTCACTTTACTACGATTCGTTGACAACGACATACATAGCTCAAACAACTATTTTCATACTCTCTATATGCTTTGCAAAACTTAAAAGCTCTAGCACATGATTTAATCCCTGCTTCCCTCTGCGAAGGGCCTATCTTTTACATTATTGTTGAGTCAGTAAACCCATTCCTCTCTATCTCAAGCAAGCATTTGAGTTGTTGAGATCCAATTAGTTATATGTGTTGATACTTCTAATCATATCTCTCATTTCCTTGTTTCGCACAATAGCTTTTATCCGAATGAATATAACTTTGAAAGTTATCAATGACTGTAAGGAGACTGTTATGATTAAGGCATGTAAGTTCTGCTATATAAGCTCTGATATAAAGACTCTTCTCGAAAGATAAGTATGATCTGTTAATTGTTCTCTGACCAAGAGTTTAAGTTTGCCTTCACCAATCATGGTTCTCTTTATGCACTTCATCGTGGTTCCCTTTACTTATTTCAAGTTAGATTATATGAAGGGAAGTTGCTGTCTAGAATGACTTGTGTATCAATGAATGTGATGCTTCTTGTCCGTATTTTATTTATCGACACTTTGCTCCATAAACTTGTGGTCATGTTTACTGAGCTCAGTTTTCGCTTGGGGACAAGCGAGGTCTAAGCTTGGGGGGGTTGATACGTCCATTTTGCATCACTATTTTATATCATAATTTACTGCTATTCATCGATATATTTCATATTTAGAAGTGTTACTTATGTTATTTTACCTATTTTGCATGTTTGATGAATAATGGAGAATTGGACACCGGAGTCAGGATTCTGCTGGAAAAAGCACCGTCGAGATGCACTATTTCTGAAGATCAATAAATCGAAGGAGACATATGGAAGTTCCTATTTTACCAGAAGATGGAGGAGGCCAAAAGGGGAGCTGAGATGGGCCATGGTGGGCCCTCCTCACTGGCGCGGTGGGCCCCCTGCCGCGCCGAGGTGGTTTGGGGGCCCTGGCCCACCTCAGCCGTTCCCCCTTCGCGTACTTGACCCCCTCGGAACCCTAACACACAGAGGACCATCGAAATATTCCGCCGCCTCCACGAGGCGGAAAACACCAGAGAGCGAAAAGCTCCCCTGCAGGAAGAAATCTGCCGGGGGAAATTCCCTCCCGGAGGGGGAAATCGTCGCCATCATCACCGTCATCGAGCTGGACTTCATCGGGATCATCATCATCATCATCTCCACCGCCAACACCATCATCACCGCCGCTGCACCCGTCTCCGCTATAACATCTAGGGCTGAATCTTGTCTATTTCATAGGGGAAACTCTCCCGGTGTTGATTACTCTTGTTATTGATGCTATTGGGTGAAACCATTGGACTAAGGTTTATGTTCAGATTGTTATTCATCATCATATCACCTCTGATCATGTTCCGTATGATGTCTTGTGAGTAGTTCGTTTAGTTCTTGAGGACATGGGAGAAGTCTTGATGTTAGTAGTGAACTATGTTGAGTAATATTTAATGGTTTGATGCTTAAGTTGTGGTGTTATTCTTCTAGTGGTGTCATGTGAACGTCGACTACATGATACTTCACCTTTATGGGCCTAGGGGAATGCATTGTGTATTCGTTTGCCAATTGTGGGGTTGCCGGAGTGACAGAAACCTGAACACCCGTTGGTATATCGATGCATGAGGGATAGCAGGATCTCAAAGTTTAAGGCTGTGGTTAGTTTATCTTAATTACTTTCTTGTATTTGCGGATGCTTGCAAGGGGTATAATCACAAGTATGTATTAGTCCTAGGAAGGGCGGTGCATTAGCATAGGTTCACCCACACAACACTTATCAAAACAATGAAGATTAATCAACTATATGAAGCGAAAGCACTTGACAATATTCCCGTGTGTCCTCAAGAACGTTTGGTCATTATAAGTACAACAACCGGCTTGTCCTTTGCTGTAGAAAGGATTGGGCCACTCGCTGCAACTATTATTACTGCATTTTATTTACTTGTACTTTATTTATCTGTCATATCAAAAACTCCTAAAAACTTGTCTGAGAGCATTTACAGTGAATCCTTCATCAAAACCGCTTGTCAACACCTTCTGCTCCTCGTTGGGTTCGACACTCTTATTTATCGAAAGTACTACGATACACCCCCTATACTTGTGGGACATCAAGAACCGCTGCTATATTTAATTTCTGGCCACATCTGGGAGAAAGTATTACTCAAGCTTTGGGAGGTTAAAGGAACTCCTTCGCAAGAATCCTTGTCATGATCTTACAAGGAAAATTATTCTGATAAACTTTTATGTGAGGCTACCAAGGCAACAAAAGGAATTTCTGGATAATTCATCTAGTGGAAGCTTTACAAATAATACTGAAGAAGAAGCATGGAATTTATTGGAGACTATTTCTGAGAATACTGGTCATTGGGATCTTGATAAAGGTAATGAGCCCTATCTGGACTATGAGTATTCATGTGTAGAGAATTTCTCTACTTCTACCTTGTTTAAAAATTTGAGTGATACTTTTAATCTTGATCCTTATGTTATAATTGAGGTAGCTAAATCTTTTGCTAATCATATTGGTATTCCTAAAACTGGGTTTGAAGCTTATGTTGAACCTGTTAAACAATCTATTGTTGTACCCAAAGTTATTAAACAGGCAGAACAGTGTCATCCTTGACAATTGAGGAGTATGTTGAGGCTCCACCATATCCAAACCAAGTCAAGGAAAATTTACTTATTGCTGTTTCTAACAAGAGTAAAAGAAGAATATCTCAGCCTTATGAACAGATGGAAGTCAAAACTCAAATCTCTATTATCAAACAATTAAATGAAGAAGATCATGTTGATGTTTATCTATGTGAAGATGCTACTAAAGTTGTTAAAGGCAATTCGGCCAAGGTTGGTAAGCCTGTTATATCATGCACTATTGGGACTTTTAGTTATCATGGCTTATGTGATATTGGAGCAAGCATTAGTGTCATTCCATATTCTCTGTACTGGAAATCAAGCCGGATATTGATCCTATCATTATGGAAGATACAGGTATGACAATTCAACTTGCTAATAAAGATTATATTAGTTCATTTGGAATTGTTAGAGATGTTGAAGTATTGATTGGCAAAATAAAATATCCTACTGATTTTATTGTGCTTGGTTGTCCTCAAGATTCTTTTTGTCCTATCATTTTTTGTAGACCTTTCTTAAACACTGTTGGTGCTGAAATTAATTTGCCTAAAGAGAAAGTGTTTATTAAATGTGCTGGTGAAAAACTTGAGTTCAATTTTTTCAAATTTGATGATAAACATGTTTGTGAAAGAGCCAATTTCCGAAGATATAATTGAAACTCTTGCACATGTAGCTGTAGCTTCAACAGATGTTGTAGAACGTTATATGCTTAATCAAGATGAACCATTTAATGATGAGGAAAAGGATGCTTTAGAACAAATATTATGGCAACAACCACCACAATTACAATTGCATATCCCACCCGATAATTTAGGAGTGCTACCACCACCTAAAGGGGATCCTAGCTTTGAATTAAAACCTTTGCCTACAAATCTGAAATATGCATATTTGGATGAGAAGAGCATATATCCTGTCATTATTAGTGCTAACCTTTCAGCTGAAGAAGAAAAGAAATTACTTGATGTGCTTAAAGCTCACCGACCAGCCTTGGATACTCACTTGATGATCTTAAAGATAAGCCTAGCTCTATATATGCATAAAATTAATATTGGAGGAAGATGCAAAACCTGTTGTTGATTATCAACGCCGTTCTCCATCCAAAATGAAGGAAGTGTAAGGAAAGAGGTAATAAACATATTGACTGTGGTATCATTTATCCATAGCTGATAGTAAGTGGGTTAGTCCAGTTCATTGTGTTCCTAAAAAGGGTGGAATGACTGTTGTTCCAAATGATGAGGATGAACTTGTAGCTCAACGCACTGTTGTTGGTTATAGAATGTGTATTTATTTCAGGAAGTTAAACAAAGCAACTCGTAAAGATCATTACCCATTGCCATTTATTGATCAAATGTTAGAAAGGTTATCTAAACACTCTCACTTTTGCTATTTAGATGGTTATTCAGGTTTCTCCCAAATTCCTGTTCATAAAGATGATCAAGAGAAAACCACTTTTACATGTCCATTTGGTACATTTGCTTATAGGAGAATGCCATTTCGGTTTGTGCAATGCTCCTGCTACTTTTCAAACATGCATGAATGCTATATTGTGATTATATTGAAAAGATAATGGAAGACTTTATGGATGTTTTTCTGTGTGATGGTACTTCTTTTCGATAATTGCTGTTCAACCTTACAAAGTTTTGCAGCGTTGTGAAGACCACCACTTAGTTTTAAACTGGGAAGAAGTGTCACTTCATGGTTACCGAAGGTATTGTTCTTGGGCATAAGAT
>CAMZMU010000116.1:21429438-21579770 GCA_947311845.1 Poa pratensis | reverse complement strand
TGTTGCATCGGGTGTTCTTCTCTTTCGTGTATGCATCGAAAGCTTCAGTCATTGTCGACCAGTGATCAGTGTTGATGGAACTTTTCTTACTGGAAAGTATAGGGGACAGATCTTGACCGCCATTGGTCAGGACGGCAACAATCAGATCGTGACACTCGCCTTTGCCTTTGTGGAGAGCGAGAAACACTGAAAGTTGGACGTGGTTCTTCAGGCATCTTAAAATAGCAGTAGTGCGAGATAAGCCTAATGTGTGCAATTCTTCATGACCGACATGCTGTATACTGAACGCGATCAAGGCACTCACAACCCTGGGCCTGAGGAACAAACGCCATGGCTAGACCTACAGAGTCGTTGGTGCACGCGCCATCTGGGGGCTAATTTTTTCTCACAATCCGAGATAAGGATTTGATGAATCTATTTAAAAAACTTTGCAAGCAGAACCAGTTATGGAAGTACACATTATACGTGGTAAGCTTGATGAATTCACTAACAATCATGTTAGGATGAGGAGAGCTGCACGAAATGCAGTGTAACAGCACATGCACAACTTGTTGCTGCACAGGTAGCAACAGGACCTGCACCAGCGAGGTCCAACCTATTGGGCTTTGTGACTTGCCAGGATTTGACCGCCAGGTATCAGGAGAAGGTTGGGAGACGATAAAAATCTTCCAACAGTGGATAGAGCATGAGCCTCTAGAAAGGTGGTCTTTGTTGCACGATACTCATGGAGCTAGATACGGCGTCATGACTACCAACCTCGCTGAAACATACAACTTTGTCCTGAGAGGAAATAGGGCCTTGCCACTTACAGCCATTGTGGAGGGTATTTTTCAGGGCACAGTCAAGTATTTCAAGACAACGCCAGAAAGCCCATTTACATACGTGAACAATCCTAACACACCTTACTGTGAAAAGATTATGAAGTATATGGATAAGAAGATGGCAAAAGCTCGGAATCACGCTGTGCAGGCCATAGGAAATCAAAAAGAAGGTTTGAGGTGCGCTTACCATATGACAAGTTTGGTTGTGAAAATCAGATCAGAACCCATGAGGTGAGAATTGGAAATGAAGCCATGCCAACGTGTGAGTGCACATGCAACAAACCAAAGTTGCTTCATCTGCCTTGCTCCCACGTACTGGCTGCTTGCAGGTAGCTGATGGCCCTTGACGTAGTTACCTGCGTCAAAAGAATATGGGTTAGGTTGAGACTCCAAGTGCAGAGTGTATAGTATAGGAAAGACGGTTTTCCCCACGAGGGTGACTCGAGGGTTTAATATCGAACTCTCGGGGAAACAGTAGTGAAAGATTTATCTTCTTATCCTTCCCTGAAAACCTACAAAACAAGTAAATTGTTTGGCCCTCAACCTCACCAAGTGGTTGACAAGCACAAGTGTGAGAATGATTCAAAATAAAATGAATGCAAAACAGTAAATAAATATGCAATGATGATAAATAAATATGCAAGGATAGTGGAAACAATGATGGATAATATTTGGGTTTTGTATTGTGAATGCAAGATGTAAAAGTGTTTTTGTATTTTTGGATTTTTAAATGGCAGAAAATGTAAAGTGGATAAAAGTTGTTGGAAAGGTGTTTCTTATGATTAAAAATGGACCGGGGTTCATGGTTTCACAAATGCACTCTCTCTTTTAATAAAGTGGTAGACAATGGAACACTAGAATTGACATATGAGATTGCAACAAAAAGGTTTCATGACAATTACTAATTATATGGGCATCACGTCCTAACATAGAGATCTTTTGTTTATTAATCTCTCTTATAACTCCACCAAGATGCGAACTAAATCATAACACCTTATAATTAAGATAAATCAGAGCATAGCATTAAGTTTCATGACATGAAGTTAAAATAAGAACATGCTAGATCTAGTCATGGAGTAGTGGCAATGGTCACACCCACATCTCCGGTAGCAAGGTATTTTTCTTTATCCCTAGTGAGGTAACAAAGTAAGGTAAAAACCCAAGTGGATCGCGGAACTTTCTCTCACGTTCACCGCACTAGCCACCCCCCCCCCCCCCCCCGTTACTCCAACTAATGCACACGTTCCCCCTCACCGCTCTCATACACATGCTTGATCAAAACAAGTAAACAAGAACGGGGTACAAATATGCATCTACTTTCATAACTGAAACAAAACTATTGCAATCTCAAACATATATTAACTCATAAAAAGATCCACCACAAAGGTATTACATAGATGACCGTAATCATGTTCAGCAGCTCATATGGTGCTAATTAGTGAAGCTCAAAGAGAGAAGAGATACATAAGTTACTTCCACAAACCATAGTCCAGGGTGGACTACTCCCTCTTCATCATGGAGACGGTGGAGAAGTCGTTGGAGAAGATGGAGACCACGCGCGCAGGGCCCCTGATACTCCCAAGTGCAGGAGATCAATTGTAGTTCCTTTCGAATAGAAAAGGTTGTCGAACCCACAAGGAGCTGAAGGTATTGGTTATTAGAAATGATAAATAGACAATAAAATGCAAGTGTTTTTGGTATTTTTGATTGTATAATTACAAGACAGTGACAATGAAGCAAGTAAATGGTTCTACTTAAGTTTTTGATTGGGCCTTTGTAGGTCCTGAAACAATAAAAACACCAAAAAGGAGGTTTTCTGCCTCCCAGAAATTAAATACTAAAAATAGGCACTTTGTATGAAGTCCCCTAAATCATCTAAAACATGTAAAAAAATGATATAATAATACAAATAACATCCTAATATGGTGGTATAAGTGGTATAGATGATGATATAAAATGCACGTATCAGCCCCGCCGGAGTTTTCCCCCTCCAATCTGCAACTCCAGGTCTCTGTTTCGTGGTTTCTGTGTTTCTGCGGCGCTCCTTTCCGAAGGCGTCGGGGACTATTTTTATAGTCGTTTTTAGGTCAAGACGGAGGCTCGGGAAAAAGATCGACGGCAACGGAGCTCCGAGGCCCAGATGGTGGGTCCCACGCGGCCAGGGAATCTGGCCGGTGGGCCACCCTCTCTGGCCCTCGGGCCTCCGTTTGTTCGCTTCCTTCGCTCCCACTTTGTTCCTTCCAAAAACTGATGCTCGTAAATTATTAGGTCATTTGGACGTCGTTTGGGTCCCTGAAACATCAAAATATAGAAAATAGGGTTTTCTGCCTGTGCAGGGTTAATTCCAGAAAAATAGGGAAACAATGAAATATTCCCAAAATCAATATAAAACAATGATATAACCCTTATATGATGCAAATATGATTGAAATATAAGTAATATAATGCAAAGTTCATGTATGCATTTTACATGCATCAACATCCCCAAGCTTAACCTATACTCGTCCTCGAGTATGAAGGTGATAAAACTAACATGGACTTTGCATTTAATACTATCAAGGATATCAAAGATGATTACTATTGCTACATAGAGTCAAATGATTCATTCTTCAAAGGAGTAGCAATATACAAGATAGATTATGAAGTGATATCAAATATTCAATGTAAGGATGTTCAATGATAATTCACAAAGTGTAACATAGAAGAAAGTACTATGGACCAAATGTATGCATAATGAAAAGTAAAAACATCCTATAATGGTCATAGAGTATTCTTATGAAATCTGAATATAAAAGGTGGACACTTTGGAAAGATATATAAATGAGTAGAGGTAAAACATGAATAAGTTTCATCTAACTTCCAAATGCTTCTACTTAAGTTAATGTTTGCAATGTGGTATTCATTGGTGTCAAGCTCTCATTACCCCTATCATAGCATCTTGAATGGTTAAAGTTTAAAGTGAAAGCAAATATGAGTAGTTGCTTGACAAAGTATGGGTTGAATGTCTCATGCCCCGTGAATACGAGTACCTACACCACGGTGTTACTCAACTTGGGACACAAAAGCAAGTTCAAGTTAAGGTCATTGTAAGTAATATAGCGTCATCAAGAGCGTCAACTGGGGTACCTCTTGTCCCAGGACATGGAACAAGCCCATGTCAAAATGACAAGACAAACAAACAAAATGAACAATCTCCACACCCTTTTTATTTACTATTGGTATAGCTTTTTATTGTGGGGTGCATCACTGAAGGTTCACCATAGCATGTAAGTAAATTTCCACCATGAATGATGCATGGCTTAGATTAGCGGCCCAGGCGTCTCTCTAGCCATTTATACAAACTCATTAAACTTACTAAGTTTCCATTTATTTGGCACCATGATAAGCATCCATAAACAAAAGTACATGATATCAACAAAATATAAAGAGCACGTTGAAAGCTTGCCATGTGACAGCACATATGAGCTAACTCCCAACCAAGACTCTTGTCAAGCTCACAACTTCATAATTTTAATCACAATGGGTCATGTTTATTAAGTGCAATAAAAGTAAGGTGTGCATCAAGTTCGTGAGAGCTCTTTAACCAACTTTTCCCATAACAATCAATAACATAAGCATTTTAATTCAGAAGTATAGATAATACAAAATAACATGATAAACATACTCGGAATAGCATAAAGCTAATAGGTAGATATGGTGGACTCACTGGAAAAACTTTGGTTGAAGGTGTTGGAAAACAAGTTTTTACTTGTTGGAATTTTTGGGCTAGCAAGAGGGAGAAAGTTGACCGTCTAAATGCATGCATAAGTGTCCATAGAACTAACCAATCCATGTTAAACAAAGTAAAGTAACATTCAGCATCAAAACATGAATAAAGATAGCTCTTGATAAAACACTTGCAAATTAATATTCATTAAAAGCATATGAATCATGCAACTATATGTATCTTTTTGAATCAACTCAAACATCCCTTTCCCAATCTTTTTAATAGCATCCAACTTAATTCAACCCAAATTTCCAGTAGCTCTCTCATATATAAATGATAGTGGTGGTCTCAAGACAAACAAAAATCAAACCGAAATAAAAACAAATAAAAGACGCTCCAAGTTTATGCGATAAAGTGCATTGATCGAAAAACAGAAGTTAGACGTGTGCAAACCGAGAGTGTGTTGGTCCAGTGGGGTTGTCTTCACATCCCCAAGCTTATGGTCTTCACCATCCTTGGATAGCTCTTGGTGCATCTCCTCTAATCCCTGTGAAAAAACTTCAAAACACCGTTTCTCCCATTTCTTTTCTGTGGGGTGACATTAGTAGTGATAGACAAATGAATTACTTGCTGCATAAAATCCTTAAACAAAAATTCATATGAATGTCCAGAAAGTGTATAATGTTGTATGCCTACTTATAAACTCAATTGGATCAAAAAGATTCAAGTTAAAAGTTCAAAGAATGCATCAAACAAAATGGGACAGAATCTGTCCAGAAAAACAGCAGCAGCAAAACGTATTTTTCTACCCTACTTAAATATGTCGAAAAATCTGAAAAATTCATGCTTACAGAGGATGAAAAGTTGCAACTACAGTTCAAATATCAGCTCATTCGGAGTTACAGAATAGGAATTAAAAATCATACCGTGCACAGATTCGTGCTGGAATAAAATCTCCGAATGCAAATAGCAACTTTTTCAAACCAAAATAGGTAAAACTTGGCACTTTATTAAAAATTCCAGAAACAAAACTAAAAACTAAGTCTCTTGTTACAGCAAGAGGACACAAAGAAAATCAAAAATAAAAACAACCGGGTTGCCTCCCGTAAAGCGCTTTCTTTATAGCCATGTAGCTAGGCTTCTTACTTGATATTTATTGTGGACGAAGCTCATGAGGGAGCTTGAACTTTGATGTGTCCCTCTTCCTTGGGAAGTGTTCCATGCACTTCTTGTGTGGAAACTGAAACTTCACATTCCCTTCTTTTGAATCAATGATAGCACCTGTGGTACGAAGAAAAGGTCTTCCAAGAATAATTGGACTAGAGGTTTTATTCCCCATATCCATGATTAGAAAATCAACAGGTACAAATGTCATATGCAACTCTACCATAACATCACTTACTTTTCCTAAAGCATGTTTAATGGAATCATCAGCAAGTGCAAGTTCAATAGAGCATTTTTCAAGATTCTTTAATTCAAGTACTTCATATAATTCTTTAGATAAAACAGAGACACTAGATCCTAGATCTAATATAGCATGGTGTGTCTCTTTTCCAATGGTTACTAGTACTTTGGGAATCCATATATCCCCAAGCTTAGGTGGTATCATAGCTTCTTGGTTGTACCTAGCAATCTTTTCTTTTAAAACATGATTAGCAATATAAGAACCAAAACCTGCTTGGTTAACATTATGGAAGGATCACTTGCAAATTTTTGTAAGATAGATATTAATTCATGCAAGCTACAATTCTCTAAGTCAAGCAATGGTTCCTTGACTTCACTAAGCATTTTAACTTCCTCAACTTTTTCTCTAACTCAATTAACAGAAGAGATTCATCATATTCAGTTTCGTTAACTTCTTCTTTTAATCCAACAAGTTGAGACATAAATGGCAACAAATATTCAGGATAGTTCAATAATTCATTAAGAGTTTCCTCCAAAGTAAGAGGAACATTTTCAGCAATATTAATAGAATTCATTCCAACCATAGGTGGTGCTTGTGGTTTCCCTGCAGACATACTCAATAAAGTGGCTTGGTTATCAGCTAGTTTTGACAAGGCTTTGTCTAGTCCTGCAGTTTGGAGTTGTAAGCCTTTAATATCAGAACTAATAGAAGCAACAGACTTATTCAACTCTTGTATCATGGTATTATGACTAGCAACTTGTTCCATAAGAATTTTATTAGCCTCAAAATTATCATTACGTGGTGGCATAGGCTTCCAATTATTATCACTAGCATTAGGATATGGAATAGAAGGACGGTTGTTGGGAACATATGGGGCTTTATTATAGGAATTATAATTGTTGTTACCATACCCATTATTACCATAGTTCCTAATGAAGTTAACATCAACATTTTCAGGATTATTACCAACTAGTTCTTGCAAAGGCACATTTTCAATATTTTGTTTATTAATGAAAGCAAGAATAGTGTCCATTTTAGATGACAAATCATTTGTTTCTTCTATGGAGTTTACTTTCTTAGATGGATTAGGTGCTCTATCAGTATGCCATTGACTATAGTTTTGCAAAATACTTTCCAATATGTTCTTAGCTTCTACTATAGTTTTTCCCATAAAAGCCCCTCCAGCAGCGGAATCAAGAATATTTCTAGACATGTAATTTAGACCATTGTAAAAAGAGTGTAATATGGTCCATTCGTTAACCCCATGTGATGGACAAGTTCTAAGCATAAGTTTTATCCTATCCCAAGCCATGGCAACATGTTCATTTTCATTTTGCCTAAAAGAAAGAATATTGTTTCTATTTTGCAAAATTTTAACAGGAGGATAATATTTCTTAATGAAAGCTTCTTTTAGATCATCCCAAGAATTAATGCTACCAGTAGGTAATGAATGCAACCACTCTTTAGCTTTTCCTCTAAGTGAGAAAGGAAATAACTTCAGTTTTAGAATATCACTTTCCACATTTTTAAACTTTTGCATGTCACATATTTCAACAAAATCATGAAGATGCATAGAGGCATCCTCCATAGCACTACCGCCAAATTGTTCCCTAGTTATCAAGTTCAACAAACTAGGACTTACTTCATAACTATCAGCTTTTATCTCAGGTGTGGCAATGGGCCTAGCAATAAATTGATCATTTGGAGTGTTTGTGTAATCACACAACTTAGTTCTTTCTCCCATTTTTGCAAGTTTTTATGTGTTTTTTAATTTTTTATGCAAAACTGAAAATAAAATGACACTAAACAATGCAAACCGAAATAACAAATGCAACACAAAATGCAAAACTGAAAATAAAAATGCAAACCGAAATATAAATATGATATGCAAGACAATAACAAAACAAAATAAAATGCTTTGAAGGTAAAGATGGATAAGATGATGCTCACGTAGGTGCAACCTCCCCAAGCTTAGGTGTTTGCACAAGTTGGTGATGAAGTTGACTTTGTTGTGAGATACCCTTGGATAAACCTTTACAGCAATGATTCCCCGGCAACGGCGCCAGAAAACTGTCTTGATGGCCCTTGACGTAGTTACCTGCGTCAAAAGAATATGGGTTAGGTTGAGACTCCAAGTGCAGAGTGTATAGTATAGGAAAGACGGTTTTCCCCACGAGGGGTGACTCGAGGGTTTAATATCGAACTCTCGGGGAATCAGTAGTGAAAGATTTATCTTCTTATCCTTCTCTTGAAAACCTACAAAACAAAGTAAATTGTTTGTGCCCTCAACCTCACCAAGTGGTTGTCAAGCACAAGGTGTGAGAATGATATCAAAATAAAATGAATGCAAAACAGTAAATAAATATGCAATGATGATAAATAAATATGCAAGGATGGTGGAAACAATGATGGATATATTTTGGGTTTTGTATTGTGAATGCAAGATGTAAAAGTGTTTTTGTATTTTCGGATTTTTAAATGGCAGAAAATGTAAAGTGGATAAAAGTTGTTGGAAAGGTGTTTCTTATGATTAAAAATGGACCGGGGTTCATGGTTTCACAAATGCACTCTCTCTTTAATAAAGTGGTAGACAATGGAACACTAGAATTGACATATGAGATTGCAACAAAAAGGTTTCATGACAAGTTACTAATTATATGGGCATCACGTCCTAACATAGAGATCTTTTGTTTATTAATCTCTCTTATACTCCACCAAGATGCGAACTAAATCATAACACCTTAGTAATTAAGATAAATCAGAGCATAGCATTAAGTTTCATGACATGAAGTTAAAATAAGAACATGCTAGATCTAGTCATGGAGTAGTGGCAATGGTCACACCCACATCTCCGGTAGCAAGGTATTTTTCTTTATCCCTAGTGAGGCAACAAAGTAAGGTAAAAACCCAAGTGGATCGCGGAACTTTCTCTCACGTTCACCGCACTAGCCACCCCCCGTTACTCCAACTAATGCACACGTTCCCCCTCACACGCTCTCATACACATGCTTGATCAAACAAGTAAACAAGAACGGGGTACATAATATGCATCTACTTTCATAACTGAAACAAAACTATTGCAATCTCAAACATATATTAACTCATAAAAAGATCCACCACAAAGGTATTACATAGATGACCGTAATCATGTTCAGCAGCTCATACGGTACTAATTAGTGAAGCTCAAGAGAGGAGAGATACATAAGTTACTTCCACAAACCCATAGTCCAGGGGTGGACTACTCCCTCTTCATCATGGAGACGGTGGAGAAGTCGTTGGAGAAGATGGAGACCACGCCGGCAGGGCCCCTGATGACTCCCAAGTGCAGGAGATCAATTGTAGTTCCTTTCGAATAGAAAGGTTGTCGAACCCACAAGGAGCTGAAGGTATTGGTTATTAGAAATGATAAATAGACAATAAAAGATGCAAGTGTTTTTGGTATTTTTGATTGTATAATTACAAGACAGTGACAATGAAGCAAGTAAATGGTAACAAGTAAAAACTCTCAAAGAGAGAGAAAGCCCAATCCTCTATGTGTAAGAGGACAAGCTCAAGTGACGTGTAACTTATATGTGGAAAACGTTCCCGAGGGCGGCATGGATATTGCTAGGCATATAGATTTATTGAACAACACGTTGAATATCTTGTCTAGTTTTAATCTTCTTCGGACGGAGCTATTATTAGGTACAGCTAAATAAATAGACTAAACCCCTTATGATGGATCATGTGGCCAATTAAATGACAGCACAAGAATTATTAAGATATAAAATCCCACCATAGCATTACGCTCTAGGTCCCCGATACTAATACCCCGTAAAGCAACTTAATGATTCAGTCTCAGGCTTTCGTGTCCTCCCAAGTCTCCCTCACGCCATTACACTACGGTGTTCTCCTATGAGCCCATATAGGTGAAATGTTGTGCAGTCGACATTCGCACAACACCATCATAGAATCACACAAAAAGATAAACAGTAGACAAAATACCAACACATGTCATATATAAATCATTGCCAATTCATCCTATGCCCTCAGGAACATACGGGAACTACTCACAACGTGCAAACATGATAATATTCAGTGGCATAAGTGGTACAACACAATCTGAAAATATAACTTCACCACCAAATAATGACAAGTACTCAATCACAAACATAAATAGTAGCACAAGACAAGTATCTAGGGTATAGCAACTCTCAAATTACGAGGGACGGAGTGGATCACGGAGATGATGATGGAGATGGTGCTGGTCTTGGTGATGGTGATGATGTAGAGGCCTCCTCCCACGCCAAGGAGAGAGTGATGACGATGATGATGATTTCCCCCTTCTCCGGAGCTCCGGAGCAGCAGATCTGATCCCCCTCGGAGAGAATCGGGAGTTTCGCCGCCGCCGCGGCCTCGAATGGACTTGGAAAAATTAGGGAGTTACTTTTCGGGCGAGACGGAGAACTCGTTAAAAAGCCCCAGGCGAGGAAGTGCCTGAGGCTCCTTTTGGTGGGTCCCACGCGGTCAGGGAATCTGGCCGCGTGGGCCCACCCATTTTGGGCCTCGTGGCCTTCCTTGCTTGCTTCTTCTTCCTTCTGGTGTTCTCCCGAAGAAAAACCAGCTGTGCAATTTTCCTTTTATTAATTGGGCCTTCGTAGCTCCTGAAACAATAAAAACACGAAAAAGGAGGTTTTCTGCCTCCTAGAAATTAAATACTAAAAATAGGGACTTTGTAGAAAAGTCCCCTAAATCATCTAAAACATGTAAAAACAATGATATAATAATGCAAATAACATCCTAATATGGTGGTATAAGTGGTATAGATGATGATATAAAATGCACGTATCAACTCCCCCAAGCTTAAACCCTTACTTATCCTCAAGTAAGTAAGGACATAGATCATTACATGCATCAATGGACTTATGGTTGATAAATAAATATGAGCATTGTATCATCATCATGTTTAATTGCAATGTAAGATTAATGAATTAAAACTCATACACATAAGGGCAGATAAGTAGAAGCTCTAGCAATCACCCCTTACACTTTGAAAGCAAATAACCATTGTATGTTGGACAATTGAATCACACTATTTTTAACATGCTTTTGCTCTTATGGCTAGCATCATAATGTTTAATACTTTACTAAAGTTTAAAGACAAGATAAACTCTCATTGGATAACAAGTTAAAGAAGACAAATGAAAAGACAGATATAAAATTATTGCACCCTTGCTTCACTAGTAACTACTGCAAACTTTAGTCATGGATGTTTCAATCAAGTTCTTATGCTCAAACAACCTTTATCTCACACTTTCCATGGCTAACCGAATCCTCGGGTGCCTTCCTTTCATACACTTTACAAAAGCATAAGTATTGACAATCCATGATCATTAATTTGCTCAAAAGATACCAGATTCTAACAACAGTGTTTCATATCCTTTTCATTAACTATTCCCAACTTTTTATGCTACAAGACTATATCTCAACCTTAAACTTATTAATTCTCAAGTCATAATGACTCACTCTTTTCTTATTTATATTGAGCTAGATTCTACAATTGTCCAACATACTCAAGTTAATTAAATTCAAGGCAAGATGTGACTGAAACCTCTAAAATAAACTACGCTCATTGCATGAGTGTTACCCATAAATCTCCAAACAAGAGAATCATGGATGACACCATACTTTAATATTCATTGATAAACCATAAGATAGGGATACATGATAATGCTCCATGAGCTCACACAAGCCTAAAAGAGATTGATAACTAAATGATAAAAGCAAAACACACCATGACTAGATAGATATGATAAACTAGTAAAGATAAAGAATAGGTGGAACTCCCCCAAGCTTGACGTTTTACTGAGACTCTTTATTTCTTCTCTGTCCATGGAGGAGCATTGGAAGGAGTCTCCCAAAGACTGGCTAAAAACCTGACAGACAGAAACGCAAAAGCAAAGAACGCTCGAAAGCTCTTGGTACGAGATTAGATTGACGAAACGGGGTATATATTGACGGTTTTTAGGGCAAGATGAAGAGTCGGAGTCGAAAACGGGACGAATCGGGACTCCGAGGGGCAAAAGGAGTGGGCCCACGCGGTCAGGGAATCTGGCCACGTGGGACCCCCTCTTTTCCTTCTCGAAGCTCCGTCACGTCCAGTTTTCTTGTCCCACACGTTAATTTCCATAAAAAATGATGTCCGTAAAATATTACGCAATTCCGAGAAACTTTCCAGAGTAAAATTTACCTTTTATTGATTTTAGATTTCTGAAACTGCAAACTTCTTTGCAATTACCTCCTCCGTGTCTGTAAAATGAATTCCTCCACCTTTCCAATGAAGCTTTTTCCTGCAATATAATGTTTAAGGCGTTGTCCATTAACTACATGAGGTTTACCTTTCATATCACCACGAAGACGGATAGCTCCTGAATGGTATACTTCCTGTATCACTAATAGTCCCTGCCAGTTTGAAGCTAACTTACCTGCAGAAAACTTGAAACGAGAGTTGTATAATAGCACTTGATCACCTACTTTGAATTCTTTCTTTTTAATTTTCTTATCATGCCAAAATCTTAACTTTTTCTTTAAACATTCTGGCACTTTCATAAGCTTCATTTCTCCATTCATCTAGTAGGTTTAAATCAAGAATTCTCTTCTCTCCAGCAGTTTTAAAATCAAAGTTCAATTGTTTAATAGCCCATCTAGCTTTATGTTCTAATTCAATAGGTAAATGACAAGCTTTTCCATAAACCATTTTATAAGGAGACATTCCCATAGGATTTTTAAAAGCAGTTCTATAAGCCCATAATGCATCGTTAATTTTAAGTGGCCAATCAGACCTAGACTTATTCACTGTCTTTTCCAAAAATGAGTTTAATTTCCCTATTACTTAATTCAACTTGTCCACTAGTTTGGGGATGATAAGGTGATGCAATTCTATGGTTAACATCATATTTTGCCAAAGTTTTCCGGAGAATACCATGTAAGAAATGAGAACAACTATCAGTAATTAAAAACCTAGGAACACCAAACCTGGGGAAAATGATGTCCTGAAGCATCTTCATTGCCGTGGCATGATCTGCACTTTTGGTTGGAATTGCTTCCACCCACTTTTTAACATATCCACTGCAACCAAAATATGAGTATGCTTTGTCTTTGATTCGGGGAAAGGTCCCATAAAGTCAAAATCCCACACATCAAATGGTTCAAGTGGTAAGGAATAGTTCATAGGCATTTCATTTCTCCTACCAATATTTCCTACTCTTTGACATTTATCACAAGATTTAACATATTCAGCACAATCCTTAAATAAAGTAGGCCAATAAAAACCAGACTGTAATACCTTTGCACCTGTACGATCTCCTGCATGATGTCCTCCATAGGGACTGTCATGACAATCTCTTATAATAGCCTGTTGTTCATACTCAGGTACACAATGTCTAATAATACCATCCACACTCTTCTTATAAAGAAAAGGATCATCCTAGAAATAATGTCTAAGATCATAAAAGAATTTCTTTCTTTGTTGAGTAGTGAAGTGTGGAGGTAAAACTTTACCAACAATAAAATTTGCATAATTGCCAAACCATGGAGATGCAACTTTAGCACTAGAAACATTAACAATTGCAAGTTGTTCATTAACAAAGCTATCATTAATAGGAATAGGATCATCATGTATATTTTCCATTCTAGAAAGATGATCAGCTACTTGATTATCTTCTCCTTTCCTATCAACAATGTGTAAATCAAATTCTTGCAATAGAAGTACCCATCTTATTAATCTAGGCTTAGCATCTTTCTTATGCATTAAGTATTTAATGGCAGAATGATCAGTATGCAATGTGACTTTCGAATCAGTAATATAAGGTCTAAACTTGTCACAAGCAAATAACACTGCTAAAAATTCTTTTTCAGTTGTGGCATAATTCCTTTGAGCAGCATCAAGTGTTCTACTAGCATAATAAATGACATTCAGTTTCTTATCAACACGTTGGCCCAAAACAGCCCCAACTGCAAAATCACTAGCATCACACATAATTTCAAAAGGCAAATTCCAATCAGGTGGTTGAATAATAGGGGCACTTATTAAAGCACTCTTCAAAATATTAAAGGACTCAATGCAATCATCATTAAAAGAGAAAGGGACATCCTTTTGCAAAAGATTGGTTAGGGGTTTTGATATTTTAGAGAAATCTTTAATAAACCTACGGTAAAAACCTGCATGCCCAAGAAAACTTCTTATACCTTTGAAATCCCTTGGGAATGGCAGCTTTTCAATAGCTTCTATCTTTGCTGGGTCAACTTCGATTCCTTTCCCAGAAATCTTATGCCCAAGAACAATACCTTCAGTAACCATGAAGTGACACTTTTCCCAGTTTAAAACTAAGTGTTAGTCTTCACAACGCTGCAAAACTTTGTTAAGGTTGAACAAGCAATTATCGAAAGAAGTACCATACACAGAAAAATCATCCATAAAGACTTCCATTATCTTTTCAATATAATCAGCAAATATAGCATTCATGCATCTTTGAAAAGTAGCAGGAGCATTGCACAAACCGAATGACATTCTCCTATAAGCAAATGTACCAAATGGACATGTAAAAGTGGTTTTCTCTTGATCATCTTTATGAACAGGAATTTGGGAGAAACCTGAATAACCATCTAAATAGCAAAAGTGAGAGTGTTTAGATAACCTTTCTAACATTTGATCAATAAATGGCAATGGGTAATGATCTTTACGAGTTGCTTTGTTTAACTTCCTGAAATCAATACACATTCTATAACCAACAACAGTGCGTTGAGCTACAAGTTCATCCTCATCATTTGGAACAACAGTCATTCCACCCTTTTTAGGAACACAATGAACTGGACTAACCCACTTACTATCAGCTATGGGATAAATTAATTTCAGCACCAACAGTGTTTAAGAAAGGTCTACAAAAAATGATAGGACAAAAAGAATCTTGAGGACAACCAAGCACAATAAAATCAGTAGGATATTTTATTTTGCCAATCAATACTTCAACATCTCTAACAATTCCAAATGAACTAATATAATCTTTATTAGCAAGTTGAATTGTCATACCTGTCTCTTCCATAATGATAGGATCAATATCCGGCTTGATTTCCAGATACAGAGAATATGGAATGACACTAATGCTTGCTCCAATATCACATAAGCCATGATAACTAAAAGTCCCAATAGTGCATGATATAACAGGCTTACCAACCTTGGCCAAATTGCCTTTAACAACTTTAGTAGCATCTTCACATAGATAAACATCAACAGGATCTTCTTCATTTAATTGCTTGATAATAGAGATTTGACTGTTGACTTCCATCTGTTCATAAGGCTGAGATCTTCTTTTTTACTCTTGTTAGAAACAGCAATAAGTAAATTTTCCTTGACTTGGTTTGGATATGGTCGTGCCTCAACATACTCCTCAATTGTCAAGGATGACACTGGTTCTACCTGTTTAATAACTTTGGGTACAACAATAGATTGTTTAACAGGTTCAACATAAGCTTCAAACCCAGTTTTAGGAATACCAATATGATTAGCAAAAGATTTAGCTACCTCAATTATAACATAAGGATCAAGATTAAAAGTATCACTCAGATTTTTAAACAAGGTAGAAGTAGAGAAATTCTCTACACATGAATACTCATAGTCCAGATAGGGCTCATTACCTTTATCAAGATCCCAATGACCAGTATTCTCAGAAATAGTCTCCAATAAATTCCATGCTTCTTCTTCAGTATTATTTGTAAAGCTCCCACTAGATGAATTATCCAGAAATTTCTTTTGCTGCCTTGGTAGCCTCACATAAAAATTTATCAGAATAATTTTCCTTGTAAGATCATGACAAGGATTCTTGCGGAAGAGTTCCTTTAACCTCCCCCAAGATTGAGTAATACTTTCTCCCAGATGTGGCCTGAAATTAAATATATAGCAGCGGTTCTCATAAGCTTCTCTAGGAGTAAAATACTTAAGAAAGAAAACCTTCCTCAAAATACTCCAGTCCATAGTGACTTCTTCATCTAAAGACCTGAACCAAATACGACATTACCAGATAAAGACAGATATAACAGCTTCCTTTTTACCTGATCTTCAGAAATACCAGGAAGCCTAAATAAACCACATATGGCCTCAATTGTTTCCATGTGTTCACGTGCAGATTTAGTTCCATCTCCTGTAAATGGATTTTTCATAACTCTTTTAACATGACCAACGGGAATTTTATATCCCACTTTAGGTATCTCAGGCACAGTAATTTCAACAGTTTTAGGAGCATAAGCACTTTCATATAGAGCAAGATGTAGCGAGGCACGATTCATAAATTCCATAGTAGCAATGAGATAAAACAGTAAATAAAATTCACCTTTCAAGTTTCCTTACCAAACTTCTTACCAATAGCGCTACGCTCCCCGGCAACGGCGACAGAAAAGTATCTTGATGACTCCCAAGTGCAGGAGATCAATTGTAGTACCTTTCGAATAGAAAAGGTTGTCGAACCCACGAGGAGCTGAAGGTATTGGTTATTAGAAATGATAAATAGACAATAAAAGATGCAAGTGTTTTTGGTATTTTTGATTGTATAATTGCAAGACAGTGACAATGCAGCAAGTAAATGGTAACAAGTAAAAGCTCTCAAAGAGAGAGAAAGCCCAATCCTCTATGTGTAAGAGGACAAGCTCAAGTGATGTGTAACTTATATGTGGAAAACGTTCCCGAGGGTGGCATGGATATTGCTAGGCATATAGATTTATTGAACAACACGTTGAATATCTTCTCTAGTTTTAATCTTCTTCGGATGGAGCTATTATTAGGTACAGCTAAATAAATAGACTAAACCCCTTATGATGGATCATGTGGCCAATTAAATGACAGCACAAGAATTATTAAGATATAAAATCCCACCATAACATTACGCTCTAGGTCCCCGATACTAATACCCCGTAAAGCAACTTAATGATTCAGTCTCAGGCTTTCGTGTCCTCCCAAGTCTCCCTCACGCCATTACACTACGGTGTTCTCCTATGAGCCCATATAGGTGAAGTGTTGTGTAGTCGACGTTCGCACAACACCATCATAGAATCACACAAAAAAATAAACACTAGACAAAATACCAACACATGTCATATATAAATCATTGCCAATTCATCCTATGCCCTCAGGAACATACGGGAACTACTCACAACGTGTAAACATGATAATATTCAGTGGCATAAGTGGTACAACACAATCTGAAAATATAACTTCACCACCAAATAATGACAAGTACTCAATCACAAACATGAATAGTAGCACAAGACAAGTATCTAGGGTATAGCAACTCTCAAATTACGAGGGGGACGGAGTGGATCACGGAGATGATGATGGAGATGGTGTGGTCTTGGTGATGGTGATGATGTGGAGGCCTCCTTCCACGCCAAGGAGGAGAGGGGATGACGATGACGATGATTTCCCCCTTCTCCGGAGCTCCGGAGCAGAAGGATCTGATCCCCTCGGAGGGAATCAGGAGTTTCGCCGCCGCCGCGGCCTCGGATGGACTTGAAAAAATTAGGGCGTTACTTTTCGGGCGAGACGGAGACCTCGTTAAAAAGCCCTAGGCGAGGAAGTGCACGAGGCTCCTTTTGGCGGGTCCCACGCGGTCAGGGAATCTGGCCGCGTGGGCCCACCCATTTTGGGCCTCGTGGCCTTCCTTGCTTGCTTTTTCTTCCCTCTGGTGTTCTCCCGAAGAAAAACCAGCTGTGCAATTTTCCTTTTATTAATTGGGCCTTTGTAGGTCCTGAAACAATAAAAACACCAAAAAGGAGGTTTTCTGCCTCCCAGAAATTAAATACTAAAAATAGGCACTTTGTATGAAAGTCCCCTAAATCATCTAAAACATGTAAAAAAATGATATAATAATGCAAATAACATCCTAATATGGTGGTATAAGTGGTATAGATGATGATATAAAATGCACGTATCAGCCCCGCCGGAGTTTTCCCCCTCCAATCTGCAACTCCAGGTCTCTGTTTCGTGGTTTCTATGTTTCTGCGGCGCTCCTTTTCGAAGTGCGTCGGGGACTATTTTTATAGTCGTTTTTAAGTCAAGACGGAGGCTCAGGAAAAAAGATCGACGACAACGGAGCTCCGAGGCCCTAGATGGTGAGTCCCACACGGCTAGGGAATCTGGCCACGTGGGCCACCCTCTTCTGGCCCTCGGGCCTCCGTTTGTTCGCTTCCTTTGCTCCCACGCTTTGTTCCTTCCAAAAACGGATGCTCGTAAATTATTAGGTCATTTGAACGTCGTTTGGGTCCCTGAAACAACAAAATATAGAAAATAGGGTTTTCTGCCTGTGCAGGGTTAATTCCAGAAAAATAGGGAAACAATGAAATATTCCCAAAATCAATATAAAACAATGATATAACCCTCGTATGATGCAAATATGATTGAAATATAAGTAATATAATGCAAAGTTCATGTATGCATTTTACATGCATCAGCAGCTAGGGATGGCAGCAATCTCGTTCGTGTCCCCATATTTTTAAAAGAGTCTGTCCTTAATACCTGGACAGGTGAGATGGTGGGATTTCGAGCTATGGGTAATTTCTACATGGTTAACCATAATGAAAGACAGTACATCCCCGACCCAAGTCTACTGCGTACTGGTAGAGGTCGACGGCAGTGCAAGCATATCCGAAATGATATGGATGAATCTGAAGCCGGAGGCCCGACACAGCAATGTTTTCTGTGCAACGATTTTGGTCACAGAGACACTGGTTGTACAAGATTCGGAGGAACTGCTCCAAGTGGTCGAGGAGCTGCTCCACGTGGTCGAGGAGCTGCTCCACGTGGACGAGGCAACCGCGGGAGAGGAAGAAACTAGGCAACCCAGAACTATGTTTTTATCTGTAATAAGTGTGGAACCATGTTTTTAAATTTAGACTATGTTTTTATCTGTAATAAGTGTGGAACCATGTTTTTAAATTTAGATTATGTTTTTATCTGCAATAAGTGTGGAACCATGTTTTCATCAATGTGTTGATTTGTGTGTGCATCAATGTGTTAAATTTATACTAAGTTTATAATTTGTATTGCAGAAATGGAACAAGTATACTTGATTAATCCGGACGTGGATAATACCCATCGAGCTAAGGTATTGTAGGAGCGTAGCCTCAAGGCCCTCGTCACTCGCGGACCGAGGGAATACTGGCAGATACACCCTGGCTGGGTTGAGAGGTGCGTGTTGAAATTATTTGTCCGTGCGATATATATGATTAAGCATTTATATTTGTTTTTTGGATATGCAGGTTGAAGTGGGCTGGGCTTTTACCTTTCGCGCGTCTAGTTGAGGCCACTCGTGAATCTCCACGCATGACGATAGACAATTGTCTGCTCACTTGCTTAGTGGACAGATGGAGGCCCGAGACCCACATGTTTCACTTTCGTTGGGGTGAGATGGCTCCTACTCTGGAGGATGTCTCGTTCTTGCTTGGACTGCCGTTGGCGGGTCGTCCCATAGGGCCGTTGCAGGCTCCGGAAAATTGGGAGCAAGAAATGTCACTTCGTTTTGAGGGTATATACCACAATGCAGGAGTATTTACCTCAGAGGATCACGGACCCAAGCTTGACTGGTTGCTCGGTTTTCAGGTTAGTTCACCTTCCGCACATGTTTCGCATGCATCGTTATATTTATAAATTTGTTTCCAGCTTAGCCTCTAATACAATTTCTTTGGTACATACAGATACAGAAGTTTCCGGGTTTTCCAGACATGCCGCTGAATGCTGCACAAATCATTAGAAGTCTGGAAGCATATATCTTGTGGCTACTCAGGAAGGTGATGTTCACCGATAACCATGTCACCACTATTAGCGCGAGGTACATCCCTATTGCTCTCGAGATTGCGAGTGCTACAGAGCCAGCCCATATCACACAGAGGAGTTGGGGATCTGCTGCATTAGCGGCTACTTACCGAGCTATGTGCAATGGGTGCCATCTTGTGTCGCCTACGGCAGCCCTACTTGGATGCCCCATGTTGTTGCAGCTTTGGTCGTGGGAGAGGTTCCCTATTGGACGACCAGACGTACGTGCTGAGGAGGCTTACCCTGTGGGTACGTTGTTAGATGTTGATCGCATAGACATGCCTACTTTCGGTTATCTCTGGACACGTCGTAGGGTATGTCTAACCTAATTATTTATCGCAATTGTTACATTTTACTTTGGCTTGCACTAACTTTTGGTTTCTGCAGAGACGCTTTGCTCACGATCAGGTGAAGAACTGCTACCCGTCATTCAACGAGCAGTTCGACTTTTTGAGCGCGGGTGCAGTAATCTGGGAGCCGTACACGGATGAAGCAATGGAGGCTAAATACCCGGTGGTATCTCTAACCTCTACACGAGAGATCGTGCATACTGGATGACAAAATCAAAGATTATCTTCGATGTCTACGTGGAGTCGATGGCCCAGCAGAGGGTGATGAGGCAATTCGGTCGACGACAGCTAGCACTTCCTCCGCCGACAGAGGATCCGTCCCACCCATCATCCACATGTGTGCTTATTTATGCAATGTTTTAATCTTATCCACGTGTAAGCATTACTAAATTGTCGAACACTCAATACAACTATAGGTACACAAGAAAGGGCACTAACAGGACCGCGCTTCAGTGGATGCGGAGGGTTGGTGCCTACGTTGCAGAGTGGGACACTGCGACGACACGAGTCTGGGAGGAGGAGCTCGGGTTTGATCTTCAACTATTCAATTCCTATTTGCAGGTTTACATGATCTCGACACGAATACGCATTACGCATCACGAGCACCCCGAGGAGACACCGACTCCCGCTACGTGGGATATGTATCCGAGCCAGTCTACTTCAGGGTCCAGACAGTACGCGGTAAGAGAATAGTTGTTACAAACTTTGCAATATTTATTTAGAAATTCCTGACCGTGCAAATTACAGGCTCAATTGACACACCAGCTTTAGACGGATGTGTCAGCGTACGGACGTTCGCTTTCGTCTGGCCCTCTATTGGACCGCCAGCAGCATCAGTCGTGGGTGCGGCGCTTAGAGGACAGGCTGCGCGGTATCTACGAGGCTATCACGTGTACACGTACTTCGAACGTCGATGACCGCCAAGCATCACATCGCCCACCGCGTCATTCCACGCAGCAGCAGCCGCAGCCGACGCCCCAGCAGCAGCAGCCGACGCCCCAGCAGGACCGGCAGCACCCGCATCCTCGGCTGACACCGCAGCCGTCGCCCAGGCCACCCTCTCCTGACCAGGCTGGAGGCTCGTCCTGGCAGCACTACAGTCCCACGACGGGCTACATGTGTAACAGCCCAAAGCTTGTGAACCTGGAAATCTGTATAAATTTTTCGCGTTTTGCTTCATATTTTTCATCATTGCATCATAGCATTCCATTTTTTTTGCAATTGCTAAACAACAACACACTCATTTGGTTGGGCAACATTGGAAACAAAATGGCCAACTTGCTCCAACCAAAAACCTTCAAGCCATGGGACACTCAAGGTTGCACAACAAGATTACTTTACATCCATTTGTCAGGGAGGTTCGAAGGGTTCCAAATACTATGTTACACTTGCTCTAACATTATCAAAGGAGCCACTTTGTTGTTTTTGCATTTGAGCAAAATGCCCATTTTCAAACCTCTGGGCAAATGATGTCAAAACATTCTATCTGTCCTCACCAAAATATGTGGTGCTCCTCTAATATATTGGGAGGCCACTGGATTCTTCCCAGGTTTTTCTAAAATATTCTGGTGCTCAAATAAATTCAGGGAAGGTGCTGCTCAAATTTTAAAGCAGAAAGGACCTTTTTGTAACAGCCCGGGGACCTATCCGTGATGATTTCAGAAATGCCAGGGACCTAATTGGCCAAACCTCTTTCCTCTTCCCCTGTAGCGACCTGGAGCTCCGCGCTCGCCTCGCACGCGTCGGACCCTCCCCTGCCTTCTGCTGCACGGGAGTAAGCTCCCCGAGCCACTGCTCCCCACTCCAGTCGCCACTGCTCCCTCTCCTCTCCCCTTTTTCCTCTTCACGCGGGCCGCCATGGCCGCCGAGGCCGCGGAGCTCGTCGCCGTCGTCTGGAGCCGCCCCGCGTAGATCGAAGCCGATAGAAAGCTCCGCCTCGTCGTCCTCTCCACCTCCGTCGAAGGAATCGTGCTGGGGAGCCGCCGTTTTGCCGCTTGAGCTCTTCTTCCCCGCGGCCGTCCGGAGCGCCGCCGCCCGATTCCGTCGCCGTCGCGCCTCCCCCGCCGTCCCCGCTGCCCCGTACTGGTTCGTGGTGAGAAACTCGTGCTGAGGCACCCATCTTTCCCTTTCCCCCTCCCTAGCTGGCCGTGTTCCACCGCCGTGCCGCTCGCCGGCGTCGTCGTCGTGATTCTGTCTCGCGAGACCGGTCGAGAAGACGGCCTAGGCCGGGCTGAAGGCTGCTCCTCTCGGGCCCCTAACTGGCCTTGGGCCCAGCCCAAGCTGGGATGGAGGCCGGGCCTCTCTGCCACCCGACCGGCCTCTGAACCGGCCCAGGCCGGCCACACGGCCGGTGGCCTCTGCTAGCCGGCCGGCCCACAAACTGGCCCAGGCCGGGCTGGAGGCTGGGAATACTTTTTTTTTGGGGTTTCTTTTTCTGTTTTTTCCCTCCGATAGCAATTGTTTTCCCCGCTCCTCCCCGCAACGTGGGGACATCGACTCGATGATTCCTACTAGCTCCGCTCCCCTTTCGAGTCGAGGAATTAAAATATTTTATCGTTGGAGTTAAATTAATTAAAAGTAAATAATTAAAGAGAAGAAATTCTAAAATCAATAACTTTTGATCGGGACCTCAGAAAATTGTGTTCGATATACCAGAATGTTCAGGAAATTATGAATCACCCAGAATCATCATCATGCATCCTTGATCACAACTACAATCTTGCACTTCTAGGAGTACTAAATCACTAAGTAAATGTGGGGTACCTCTCTTCCGGGTAAAGTAGGTATCGCCGTACCCCACTTAAAATGGCTAGATGGCTTATGTTAATCTCGATGCATTAAAATTGCCATGCCATCATGTGTTTGTGCATTGCATTGTACCCATGTGTGGTGATTGATTGTTCGTCTGTTGTGCTTCGATAGATCAAGCAGCCGGGGTTACTCCACAATACCCCGAGGATCCGTACTACCAGTACCCTGAACAAGGCAAGCGTAATCCCCCCTCTGAGCATATCTTATCCTATTTTCCGCAATTATTTTCTCCACTATAATATTGCATGCGGTTCTAAATGTCTTTTGCCTGGATTAGAGTATCCTACTAGTTGCATTAGAATCCTGTTGCCAATACCTGTTTTACCTTCCTATGACCATAGGTTTGTATTGTTGGCCATGGAATACTTACTATGCTATGCAAGTGCTTAGCCATGCTTAGTGAAATGCCTAGTTGTACTAGGGATGGTGAATGCTGGAAACAGGTGTTAACTTGTGACAGTGATGTTGATGGTGGAGAATTGTGGAGATGGATAATAAAATGCTAAGAAGGTGGGGATGAGAGGCCACATGGAATGTGGTGGGTTGTCTCGTTCTTGCCGCCTAGGTGCGAGTTCTGTACCTCCTGAACCAAGACTGAGCGTGCAACCATGCGTGAGGCCTATGCAATTGCAGGAACCCTCATAGACTAAATAACTCGAGCGGGGCTAGCCAGGGTCCTCTAGTTTGGCTTTCCATTTGCGCGTGCGTGATGGTGTTGAACTGAGATGAGGATGGTGGTGTTAGGAAAATAAGTGGCCGTGGGGCGGGGTGTTGTGATCCTGGCAGCCCTACTGCCACTGATGATCCTGGAAAGTCCTTAACGAGGGAGAAGTCGACACCGTTCCCACCCAGCCGGCTTTCCAAGGAAGAGAGCTAATGCGCAGGTAATGGGCCGGACGATACGCGTGGCAAACATTTGTACACCCCTGCAGGGTTAAATCTTTTCGAAAAGCCGTGTCCGCGGTTATGGACGACTTGGGAATGGACGATGATCATAGAATAACTTTAACGGAATGATTAAAAACTGGGTACTAGAGGTACCAAATTTCACGAATGTAAGGTCGACTTCCTCGAGGGTGATTCGGGGAGGTGCCTTTGATGAACAGGTACAATGGTGATGTTGGTGATGATTGAGAAAGGTGATCTCAAAGAAAAGAGTTACTTCTTACCCCTTTTCAAAATAATCTGATTAGTCGATGCCATGGAGTTATGTTTTCATAAATGAAATCAGCTTTATGCAAAACAGCCTAAAACCTTGACAGCTAATCATCGAGCATATATTATCTCTTAATCTTGCGAGTTCATCGAACTCAACGTCTTTGCTTTTGTTTCAGAGGAGGACTTCACCGACTTCGAAGGTGGGTTCTTTGTGGACGTCGACGAGTAGTCTGGGGTTCCCAGGTGGCAGTTTGGGACATCTTGGAACAGCTGGCGCTGTGATGTTTATCTGTAGGCCTCTTAGGCCATATTTTGGATCTTGTTGTTTAGAACAACCTAATTCGCTTCCGCTTGATGTAATGTTGGGTATGTGACCTCTGAATGTCATTTGCTATCTTTCTCTATTATAAGAGTTGAACTATATGATTTGTGTCGTAGAGTCTGTGATGTGCCAGTTGTTCCACAAGTATTGATCTTACTATTATGCTTTGATAGTTGTGCCTGTGTTAAGGCATCAATCGGGGTGTTGCGTTGTCTGGAGTGAGGTGTACCCAGCAACGCCTGCCAAAGGTTTTGGCCGGGGATTGGTAAACCCGTAACCTCCGGTTGTATCGCTTAACTGGTGACACACAGCATCACTGTATAGCAGTCGGGTCGGGGCGCCACAACATGCCTCGTCCACCACCCAGCCACAGGGTAAGTTTCTTGTTATCTTGTATTTCCCATACTAATTGGCTACGACTACATACTTACATGTTTGTTAATGCAGGAGCCTACGGATTTCGTCCGTCTATGTCCGGTCAGCAGTCGTCTGGATCTGCGTGGGGAGTGATCAGGAAGGTGGGGACACCCATGAGACATACACACAGCTGGACAATTAGATGGGTATGTACAACACTCCTCCACCCTACCCACATAGGAGACACAGGATGACGATGACGGGTCTCTGATTCCTGCACGTGGCATTCGGCCACCCCACAGGTTAGGTTGGACTACGCCAAATCCACCACCTCCGCGCCGTGGCAGACGGCGTGGCTGACACTTCCAGAGACATGACTACCTATCTATGTATGAGATATTTTTATATGTATGTAAAACTAGACATATCTATCTATGCATGCGAACTTCTATCAGTCGTACTACTCTAGTCCAGATAATTTTTTTCCTTCATTAAACAAACATTGCAAATTATCGGTAGCAGCGAGAACACAACATAAATTGAAGATACATGGTACTCTGCAAATTAGAAAAAGAAAAGTCATCTACCATCGACGCAGCCTCCCGCATCACTCTTGCCTTTCGATGACGCATCACTCTTGCCCTTCGACGACGTAGCACCCTTGTCCTTCGACGACGCATCATTCTTCCCCTTCGACGATGCTTCACCCTTGTCTATCGACGACGCAGCACACTTGCCCTTCGACGACGTTGCCGCCGCCGCTGCTGCAGCTTTCTTGCTCGCTTCACTCGGCATGAAAATATCATCTTCATCCTCGCTCTCCTCGACCCATAAAACATGATATCTCATTGCATCCTCCAAATCTGTTTCCCTCGTATAGGTTAGCTTCTTCTTCTGCCACCTAGCATGCATCCTGAGAAGTTCTTTCTGTAATTCCCTCCAAGTCCTCGATGGCCACCCAAGCCTACTTAGCTTCGCTGATAGCTCACGGAGATGAGGTGGATAAGTAACAATATCCTCGAATGGCACTTCCTTATTGTCTACCTTGAACTCGGCCATTAACCTCAAAAGGAGTGCCGACATTCCTGGCTGGAAACTACGATATGAAGGAAAGCTCGACATGTTCGAGTGACTGGATTAGAATGCTTACCAACCTCAGTGAGAAGGGGTTCTTATAGGCCGAGATGAGAATAATTGGCGGGAGAAAAAGGGGGAGATACGATGGCGGGAAAAAAAGGGCGGGAAATAATTTGGCGGGAGAGAAGATGACGGGAATAATAGGGCGGGAACAGATTTGGCGGGAGAAAAATGATCAAAATTTCCGTTTTAGCAAACAAAATAAAACCATGCAGTCGGCTGGGCCATGGCCGAGCAGGCGCAGTCGGCCCAGTTGAGGCCGACTAGGCCCAGTCGGCTTGCCCGTGGCCGACAGGGTCCTCTCCCGCATGCAGTGGTCGGCCGACAGCCTAATCGGCTTAGGCGAGGCCGACAGACCCTATCGGCTTAGCCCAGGCCGAGGCTGTATTATTTCTGGAAATTTCTGGGTTTGCGTAATATTTATCGAAATTAATAAATAAAATGTATTATTAAAAAAAAATAGCCAGTTTGTACACAGAGAAACGAAAGGCTCTTATCCCTCGTTAAACTCCCGAGCCAGGTTCCTCTTCTCGCCCCCATCCGCCGCCCCCGCCGCCGCGGGAAACTCTGGCCGCCGCTCCCGACACCCCACGCCGTCAAAAGCCTCCCCCGCTGATCTCATTCCGTTCCATGGCGGATGGTTAGCCCGCGGCCACCCCCTAGTTCCCGGATCGAGCTCGCCGGCCGGTGCTCGATCTGCTGCTGCCGCCTCTGGCTGAACGGCTGTTCCCCTCCAGCGCGCTTCCTCAACCTCTCCCACACCTCCGGCGGTGAAGGTAGGCTCTTCAATCTCTGTTTTTTAATCATGTTCTCTCTGTTTTATACACGTTTTGTATCTGTATGTATGTGAAACATGAATTCCATTGTTTTTGAAAGAAGTCTACAAACCCCCACAAGTATTGGGATTTGTACGCAGCACCCCCTCAAGTTTAAAACAGCACATTTAACCCCCATAACTATGCAATACCAGACACTTGGCCCCCTAGAAACGGGTAGGCACTGTCAAATTTATAGATGTATAAAGGCACTGTCAAATTTGGGAAAACTGTTTGGGATACCTTTGCATCTTTTTCTTGACGTGTGTATTGAGGAGCATTCTCCAGGAGACGGCGCAACTACTTAGGTTCGGTCAATCGCGTCTTCTCCTGGCAAAATGCTCTTGGCAACCGAACCGAAGGGATTTCATAGTATTTTCATGCGATGATTTGGTCTCTTGTAGGAAAAAATATGATTGACAATCAATTCCTGGCAAACATAAAGAGGGGTTTCTCAAATTGGTCAAATTTGAAAATCTCAACTTTGGGACAAATATACAATTATTCCAAAGTTTATTTGACTTGCTGAATAAGTTCCTATTGTAGTTTGAGGTTATTAATCATAAAAAGGTAATTCCGTGATGAATCTCCAGGTGATTTTTCTGTCTGTGATTAGCCACAGCTTTAGAAGACAATGCATCTTCGTGGCGTATTCTTTCTCGATGCGTTGGAAATTTCAAGTGTGTTAGATTGAAGAGAGTTACTGGTCGGATGATATGTCACTCAAACTTCCACTTCCGCAAGGGCTCTCCTTTTTAAAAGTGTTTGGTGGTTCGAAGACAGTAAGGCTGATTCAGCTGCCAAGCAGCAGTTGTCTCCGAAATTAAAGCTCCAGACAGATAAAGATGTGTACAGACCTGGTGATTTAGTTACTGCGACTATAGAAATCTGTAGCCCCACTAGTTTGAAGGATGACGTGGGAACAGTGTCGAGTGAAGCTGTCCTCCCTCTCTTGGTAGATGGACTATCATTCGAACTTAAAGGAATTGAGAAGTTGGATAACCAATGGTTCTCTGTTCCAAAGCCCTTACCAGGGGTCTAAGCAAAGGAGAGGTACACTCTAGCTATCATCTAACTATTTGATCAATGTATCTTTTACTTTATGTCTGACAATCCTATTTTGTTGTGATTGATAACATAGGTGAATATCTGTTCTTGGATTGTTCAGCACCCTCATTAGTCTCTAAAGTAATAATTGCTCCGGGACAAATAAAATCATGTAAGTTATCTCTTGTTTTGGAGGGAGAATGGCAGTTAATTATGCATCTAGGTACCCCCATGTTACATTTCTAGATTGATTGAAACATAGAATATTGTGTTACTTCCATTCCATCCTTGCCTAGTGTTTTACTAGCTCTGATAATCAGTGTCTAATCTCTCAACTTTGTCTTATCTTAAATAATAGTTATTGATCTATCCATATTTTCATTTTTCACATCATCTTGAAGTCGAACTTTGAGCATCTGATTCCACATGTCAAAGTGTCAAACGAGAATATAGTACTGGCTATAGCTCTGTTACAGAGGGTTGTGTCTGTGGGGTTTTAGGATATGTATTATGCATGTTTCTCGAACTCTTTACGAGCGTTGGCTCATGTTTTGCCTAGGATCTTCAGTCGACAATGTTTAATTTTTCTCCTGTTAGCCTGCTCGCTTAGCCAAACTCTCTGCATTATAATTGTCTGCACACTTCAGGAATTGTAACGCAGCTGAAAAATATATCTTCTACAGATGTTGTACGTCTAGAGCTTCCGAAGACTTTGCCACCATCATATAGGGGCATCAGTATTCGCTATATTTATTATGTCAGGAGTACTTTGTTTGGGAGATCGATTGAATTGGGTAATGGCGATCAAAATAAAAGCCATGTGAATAGTGGGATTCAACTGGTGAGTAATCTTTTTCTAGTTGACATAAAATTTTACTTCTCAAGTTTGAATGATCTTGATGAAATATTGGAAGCTTTGATCTGGTAATCATCATACTTCTGTTGGTACTTTATACTATTTTTAAAATAGAGTGCTCAAGCCTGTGACTCGTGAAATACTTCTAGTGCATACTAGTTCATTTTGGATATAACAATACAATTTTAACTATCCTAGATTGAATAAATAATTCATATTGTTTTTAATGTTTAGGATAAGATACAAAACTAAGTAAATGCCTTCCGAAACGGGTAGTTATGGGCCTTATGGCTACAAGCCTCAGCCTCCGTTCAAAACTGCAACCTTCTATCCAAGTTACAGCAAATAATCAAGTTTACGGAAGTGTTACCATCATATATTGTAGTGAACAGTCTTAAGTGTTAAGAACATTGGTTACAATCAAGTTTTATTCTGGGGATTTAGGGCATGTAGGCCTGATTTGATTTGGGAATTTCGATCTTAGAAATGTAGTCCCATAACTCCACAGAAAGTCATCGACTGGTATTAGTTTTAGCTCGACTAGCTTGTGTCTCCATTTATAATGTGATGGGACGAAGCAAATTTGATCCACCTGTTTCCTCTATTACCCAAGAAATAATAAGGCTAAATTTTAATCTTTTTATCTCTTAAAGAGAGCTTGACTGTAAGTAAATTTTCCCGTGCTTCTTAAGCTAGCCTTGAGCTGAGGAGTTCTTTGCAAAATCCTGTTAGCCACTGTACTGGAAGCAACTTGATATCATTTTCTTGTTTTTAGCATCATGCTATACTTCAAACAAATCTTTAATTCAATTTATCCAAGTTTCTGGCACGAATCAAAATTAAGTAGCATATCTCTGAATAGTTTTAAGTTGTCTTGATTTCTGTAGGAAGCTCGAGTCCCTTTGCAGATATGTGTTTCCCAGAAAAGCAGCAACTTACTTCATGAAGAAGGTCAGTGGTGTGAACGTAGTAATGTAAGGTTCCTGCACTTCATTTATCGTTTCTGTTAGTGTTACTCCTCTGTTGGATTTCAAAAGTATGTTTTCGATAAAACTATTTTTCTATTAAGTAGTACAGCTTGCTTACCAAAGGATGCAGGCTTATTCAATGAAGATGCAGGACATTCCTTGATGTAATATCTGGTGCTCATTTTTCTAACATAATTAGGAGCATTTTATTAAATCTCCAAGGGGCTTATCACCTTATGCTCTATGATGCCATTTTTTTTGCATGCGCACTTTCTTTGCCTATGCGTTCCTCAAATATATAGTCTGTATTGCTATACCCACTCCTCAGCTCTTGCTGTGATTTTTAGGCATATTGGTCCTTTAAAAGTTCCAACAAGCTCACATCTTTGTGCAGTTCATACAACTTATTGTACTTCGTGTAAAAAATGTTGTCATTACACCTTATTCTCGCACCAGTGATTTTGCTCAACATGGACACTCTTTACATCAATTCCGTCTCTGTAGGTGATTGAATTCCAGTGGGTCCCTGTTTTATGAACATACCTGTAGCCTTCGACTTTTCCATGGAAAGTTGAAACCTTACATGACTTCTTGAATAATCTAGTGGAGAATGACACCACAGCCCTCTTAAAACAAGGAGATGCATAACAACAATGGAATGCTGTGGAGTTGTTAGCGAATGTTCAAACTCGTTAGTATGTTAATCCTCAGCAATACTTTCTGTTTGTGTATCTCAGGAAGTTTCCCACTCCCAGTTGAGCAACTGACTATATTTTGGAGGGATAAAGATGAAGATTCAGAATGGGTTAGTCCTTATTTAGATTGTTGTGATCTCCTAACTTTCATGACACAATAATTTATACCAGTTTCTTATTCATAATTTTACATTTGTTTGTTTTGGGGGAATGTCTTATGAGCATATCAGTACTCGGAAAATTGTAGTTTGTAAGTTTGTCAACTGATGAACATCTTTCTCAAAAAAGAACTGGTAAAAATATAAGTAGGAACTGAACTATTTTCAAACAGATATCCATATATTTCTATGATTGCTCTTTGGACCCCTGCAAAGTGCTGACATATAATATTATTATTGCAGACTAAAGCAAGTGATAATACTGATCTAGAAGAAGGATACGATAGTTCGAAAGATGAAGTTTCATCAGTTTCCTCATACAACCCTTCCAAATCAAATACAGAATTTCCCCAGAGGAATTCAACCTCGACGCAGTCCATGTCATCACGTCTCTCCACAAATGAGGCACTGTATTCTCAGGGAGAGCGCCACACTTTCCCATTGTATAGTGCGATTCCTCAGTTGTCAGTGTCCGAGATTTCAGATGATCATGGTGGAGGTAAAGAGTGAACCTTATAGTTAGTTTCGGTTTGTGCGAGAGCAGCAATACCCATAAAGAAATACCAACTTCTCAATATTGTCATATTCTGTTCTAGAGGATTCTGTCTGCCTCCCTGGTGATTAATGCGGTCTACATTTTACTTATTATATCACATCGTTTGAATGTTTTAGCTTCCCCTTTCTTTTCATGTACAAGTACTTTTCATCTTAACTTTCTTGAGTCCTCGATTGAACTTATCCGTGGTTATATTTTTTCTATTAAATCGAGCATATTCCCCTTTCTGTTTCACAACTTGCAATAACAAGTCTTAAAGGAAAGAGTCAGATTTCCATGAGAATGCTACCTGTTTGGCTTTCGTACCAAAGAGGCTTGGTTCTGTATTGACAAAGTTGATGAGCACGTATACATGTTTAATGCTAAATTATATATGTTTATCAGATAGCCTTATTACTTTCACGGTAGGTATTTAATAAAGTAAATGGCACAACAAGAATGGTGTCACCTTTAAGGAAGCTAGATCATTTGTTTTCAGATCATCCATCAAATGGTCAAACGTTTTCTCTAGATTCTGATCGCCCAAAAGATGATGTTGGACTCCCTCTCACACCAAAACATGTTGAACCGTCTGGATGTAAGCCATCGTGTCTTAGTTATGCCTTTTTTTACTTCATCATTGCTTCTTCTTTTCTAAATTTACATGTCCTATGACCAAGAGTGATTTGCAATGATTAGTTGTCTTTACAATTTTTCGCAGCAGAATTTTTTGCAGCAGAAGGCTTTATGAGAGGAAGATCATACAATATACGAATAGATGATCAAGTCTTGCTTCGTTTCTCACCGAAGAATTCTGACTCAACTTATTACTTCGGTGATATGGTATTCTAATTAGCCTATTACCCTTGGTACTGGTTTACTGCTTTATCATTGTTAGAACTGATTACCTCAGTTTACCCACTGCAGATTGGTGGGGCACTAACTTTTTTTCATGGAACTGGAACTCGGAGATGTCTAGAGGTAAAAGGCCGAGTTGATTGAATTATGTAGTCAATTTGGGATTTTAATATATAAATAATTATCGTACAACAGGTATCTATAACCTTGGAAACATCAGAAACAATTAGTCCTCGTGTAATACATCCTTCAAGAAGGGTCTCACCGACAATAACCAAGGTATCTTTTCTGCACTAGTGTTGTGAACCATTATGAAATTTATGTCCCAACACATTGTCAGTGTTACTTGTGTAGCATTAGAAATTCTGATGACGCAACACTTTAAAAGAAATCCTTGTGGTAGATATTTCAGCTAATGACTTACGGACTGAAATTTGCCTCTAGTATACGAGTTGTATTTCTCAAATATGGCACCTGACCTACTCTTTGGTCTGTCTTCACAAGTTCATGAGACTGGCAGAAGCTTATGTTTGATGGTTTAGCTACAGGGGCATCCCATTCTCCATGATCAGCTGCCATTTGTATATGGAGTTTGATAATAACATTCCACTTGGTCTTGTTTGTTGTGAATACTTTAGATGTAATCCATTCGGAAGTACCCACTTCTATTTTTGATAAATGCTACAGTGAAGTTCTGCCTTCGATAAATGCCACTAGGGACTTAAACATATCGCAAAACTGCCACTGGAGTTCATGTTTCACATTTATTGGATGCAAATGCCCTTGTCTTCCATCACCCCACATGCCACATCCATCCTAGTGGCTACAATGATAATTCATTGTACCTGGAGGAGGTCTGCTACCATCCACCACTTGTGCAGGATAGGACGCAAACTCAATGCTACTGCAGTGAAGCAGTTAAAGTTGACGCAGCATGAACTGCACCATCACACCAGTGAAGCAGTCCCCCGCCACCATGTATCGAGTATCCACTGGGCCAGGTACTTGCCTATGTGGTCATGCATAGTCTTTAGTGCGTCCCACCACTATACGTGAACCCCGGGCAGCTTCCTTAGTAGCTGTCATGCTCTTCTTTCAGAGTGACATGGCAAGAGATCTGCGATGGGAGGGAGCTTCTAATAGAGGGAATTGGGAAATGAGACAAAACGATGGCTATGATTGCACTTCTGGCTGAGTTTGAGGTGCCCAGAGGTAGGTGGAAAGCCTGGCCTGCCATGGGTGGAAGTGGTAGGAACAAGGGATTATTGTCCTCTGTTAGTGAAACATGTAACCCGGTGACATCTTCCCTAATTTGTTGAGTTCATAGTGGCATTTTTTCAGCTGTCACTGTTGTGGCATATATCAAAATAACCCCATTTTTTTAATATAGAGAAAAGGAAATGTGCTGACGCCCTCATGTACTCACATGATAAGTCATGAACTCGTGATCATTAAGATACATTGTGATAAGAACTGTTTTCATGTTTACCTTGTGATGACAAACTGACAATAATAAACATATTCCAGCAATATCAGATGGTATGAGTTTGCACAAAGGTTTTTATTCAAATAACTGGATCTATTTGGATGTCAAACTTGTATCTTCTGTAAAACCTGTGTTGTTTTTGTTATCCAACCATTTTGCTTTCTGATCTCTGTGAGCAGGTACACAGCGAACATCATGAAGTTGTTGCAGATCTTCATCAGACAAGCTTTCTCTTTTCGATTCCCATTGACGGACCAATGTCATTTGCTACCTCGAAGGTCTCTGTACAGTGGTCTCTTCGATTTGAGTTTTTTACCACTCCTGCAGGAATGGACTCATCTAGGTAATGTGGACGTGATGATTCTATTGGAGTTATTTTTTGTTCATTATTTCCTCCTTCCAGTGCATGCGTTTACCAGAAGTTACTGAACCATAATACCACTGAGCATGTTAATCTCACTATGACAGCCAGTTCCTTTAGACGAATTATAATTAGTTGATACTACTTTAGGTGGAGAGTTAATGTTTCTCCCTTTATGTTCAGCGATTTTGCTAGAAATTTTATCCAGTACTGGTGAAAGTGTGAATGTTTCTAGTCTGTTGTTGCTAGCTTTGAGTCAATTCTGTTCTCTCTTTGGCAGGTATGAGCATCCGCTTCTTGTTGAGAAAAGAGAGAAGGGCGACTGGGTCCTCCCGATGACAGTTTATGCACCTCCATTGCGTAGACGAGCTACTCATGGAAGAAACGATAGATCTGTGTTAGTTGGAAATCTGTTCAACTCTTAAAAGGTATGCAGTCTATCTATAACTACTCCTCTGATCCGTAAAAAGAGGCGCAAGCCGTACGTCAAAGGTGTACGTGATTAGCACATTTGTTACGACTCTTATATCGGATCGGAGGGAGTATTTTTCAGGTATCTTATTTGCCAAAAGTGTTTGCTTCGTGAAGCTGGAAAGGAATTTACCGGATATCAAAATATGTCAAAAAGTAGTTGCAACACCGTGAGTTCTTAAATGACCAGTAATTTGTAATACCAACCGAAGCTTTTGATCTCACTGCATTGCTGTCGACCTTCTGCCTGGTATATAGCTCTAGTTTAGTTGAACAATGCTTGTTTATTCCATCTGGTTTCTTGCATGTCCATCCAAGTTCTAATGGTTACATCTGGTTTCATCTCTGTTAAACTGTATCCAGGCCACCGCTTTGAATTAATGTCACAGTTGTACGCAGATGATCTGAATAACTAACCCTATCTTATTTTATCTCAGATGCACAAGTTGCTGCTATTATTTGATATTTTGCCAGGCTTATGTCTGGGAGGTTCCGTGAGTAGTATATGTCAGTTCAGCATGCACAACCGGGCCCAGGTCATGAGTGTAAATAAAATAGGTAAAATGCTAAAAGAACATTTTCAGCGAGGAGAAACGTGTTACACAAACAATCTGTCTCTGTCTGTGTATAGTTCATCACCAGAGAACAGAACAGGAGCTGCTGAATCGGCTCTCGATTCAGACGATGCGGCATCAGCAGTGCAAGATACTGGCCATCAACGCATCCAATATATTTCTTCTTACCGATGTACTGAATTATTCGGGGTGCCTGGTTTACCCTTTCGGTTGGTTACATATACTCAGGGATATCTTTGTAGTTCCATTGTTTTGTGGAGACCGTACTTGACTCTACACTGGTATACTGACTAGACATGTCTTCTTTCCTGAGGCTGCTGCTGCAGAGATACATCAAAGCTTCCATGAATAACTGATATTACCAAATTACATATACTACAGATGTATTTTTTCAAATAAAAGTTCTGTCGCGGGCAGTTATACACAATCTGTTGGTATGCTGGAGATGTCATGTTTAGCTGTGCCAATCTTTCACTGCACTCATGTACTGCTTGAGATGGAGTTCGAGCCATGCGAATTTTTTTTATTTTTAAAAAGGGAATAATCGTGAAGATACCAATTACACCTAGTCTCTATAACAACTAAATGTTCTAAAAACATTACGGATGCACACAGCCATACTACAAAAAGAGAAGAAAAAAAATAGGAAAGATCCAATAAATAGTAAAGCCATATGTTCCCTCAAAAAGAAAATTAGTAAAGCCATCTGTTTGGCCGACAAATGATGGGTGCTTTCATATAAGAACGAGCTGTGCTTATGGTGTCCTGATGACATGTGAGCCATCTGTTTGGCCGATTGTTTTTTTTAGAACCATCGTTTGGCCGACTTTGGTACACCAAGTGTACCCGTGCACTATATTTCTAGCTCACTCGCGTTTAAAAAACAGCCACACAGGTGTGCAGTCGCCGTTTTCTTGACGGGTGACAAGTGCCGTTTGCTTCGAGTACAATTGGTCGTTAGACTTTCTTTGAGTACAGAGCAATCGCAGAGGCCTGTTGCTTTCTTTGAGTACATGTGCCTTGTTGCTTGCAGCAGGCCTGTTCATCGACTCACAAAGCTTCATTGGCGATGGTGCTTTCTCGGATCTTGTGATGGTGGAGACTCGGCGTCTCTTCTGGCGTTCGTCTAGATGACGTTGGAGTTGGGCGGCGACCGCTTGCTACGGTGGGTGTAGGAAATCTTAGGGATCGTTTTGTATTTCTCGATCTCTTAAAATTTCATCTACAAATTTAGGATAATCATTTTATCCCGGTCTGTCTTTTAGTTTCCATATGTGTTGCTTATTGTAACTTCATTTTCGATTAATGAAATATGTGGTTGCTCTCAAGAAAAAAAAAAGAGCAATCGCAGAGGCTTCTGATGCAGAGGTTCGCATCGTAAGCAACGTGTGCACGAGCCACCATTCACATGCAAAACTTTGATACTCCCTCCGATCCGTATTAGGTGTCGTGGGATTTCAACTCAGCTGGTACAATTCACATAGGTAACATGCGACACTTAATATGAACCGGAGGGAGTATGTTCATAATCCAATCTCTTGGCTGTGAACACTAAACCGTTGTAGCTTTTGGAATTCAAATCCTTCCCTCTTTGTTGATCAACTGTGAATTACAAACGATAATGCAATGGAGCTTATGGTAATGCCCGGAGAGACTTCACCCCGACCTGTTGATACCCGGTGACGTAGTTACCTGCGTCAAAAGAATATGGGTTAGGTTGAGACTCCAGGTGCAGAGTGTGTAGTAAGTGGAAGACGTGTTTTCCCCACGAGGGGTGACTCGAGGTTTAATATCGAACTCTCGGGGAATCAGTAGTGAAGATTTATCTTTCCTATCCTTCTTTTGGTTACCTACAAAACAAAGTAAATATTTTGGTCCTACAACTCACCTAGTGGTTGTCAAGCACAAGGTGTGAGAATGATATCAAGATAATATGCAATGCAAACAAGAAATAAATATGCAATGGTGGTAAATAAATATGCAAGGATGGTGGTAGCAATGATAAATGATATTTTTGGGTTTTATATGATGAATGTAAGATGTAAAAGTGTTTTTGTATTTTCGGATTTTTAAATGGCAGAAATGAAAAAGTGGTAAAAATTGTTGGAAAGGTGTTTCGTATGATTAAAAATGGACCGGGGTTCATGGTTTTACAAATGCACTCTCTTTTTAATAAAGTGGTAGACAATGGAACACTAGAGTTGACATATGAGATTGCAAACAACAGTTTAATGACAAGTTATAATTATATGGGCATCACGTCCTAACATAGAGACCTTTTGGTTATTAGTCTCTCTTATACTCCACCAAGATGCGAACTAAATCATAACATCTCAGTAATTAAGATAACTCAGAGTATAGCAATAAGTATCATGACATGAAGTTAAAATAAGAACATGCTAGATCTAGTCATGGAGGAAGTGGCAATGGTCACACCCACATCTCCGGTAGCATGGTATTTCTTTTTATCCCTAGTGAGGCAACAAAGTAAGGTAGAGATACCCAAGTGGATCGCAGAACTTTCTCTCACGTTCACTGCACTAGCCACCCTCCGTTACTCCAACTAATGCACACGTTCCCCTCACACGCTCTCATAAACATGCTTGATCATGACAAGTAAATAAGAACGGGGTACATAATATGCATCTATTTTCATAACTGAAACAAAACCATTGCAATCTCAAACATATATTAACTCATAAAAAGATCCACCACAAAGGTATTACATAGATGACCGTAATCATGTTCAGCAGCTCATACCACTGCTAGAAAAATGGTCTGTAGTCCCGGTTCGGCTGGGCTTTCAGTCCCGGTTGCCGAACCGGGACTGGCCAATCGGGACCAATGCTGGTCCCGGTTGGTCCACGAACCGGGACCAATGCTGGTCCACGTGGCCAGTTCTGGCTGGGCGTGGGGGGAGACTCATTGGTCCCGATTCGTATTACGAACCGGGACCAATGAGTGTTTTTTTTGTATTTAGGGTTTAGGGTCTATTTGGGCCACCTCTCCCTCTCGCCGGTGCCCCCTCTCCCTCTCGCCGGTGCCTCCGTCGTCTTCCCCTTCTTCGCATCGCCGACATGCTCTCCATCTCTTACTTGCCGGCATATCGAGGCCAAGCTTCGATATTTCTGTGCAGGTACTACTCGTAAAGTAGTATCGTAAACTCGTAAAGGTCGGAACTAGTATCGTAAACTCGTAAACTAGTATCGTAAACTCGTATCGGACCACATGAACTAGTATCGTAAACTCGTATAGGTCGGAACTAGTATCGTAAACTCGTAAACTAGTATTGTAAACTCGTAAACTCGTATCGGACCACATGAACTAGTATCGTAAACTCGTAAAATCGTAAACCCGTAATCTAGTATCGTAAACTCGTAAACTCGTATCGGACCACAAATTAATGCCAGATGTACACACGAGTTTCACGCATATATACATCTCTTTTACACTCCCATTTTAACCGGCCCATAGTATTCTCCGTTTGGATCTAGGACCTCTGCATCTAAGAATCCCGCAATTTCCTCTTGAATTGCGCGTACGCGATCTTGTGGTAGAAGACCGTCCCGCAGCCGTTCGATCTAATTTAAAAAAGGGGTCAATATATATGAATAAAACTAAACACAATTGATGGCAATAAACTAAAATTGTGAATATTGTTTACGTACTTCAAGTTGTTCTAAGAACCGGCTCTTGGATCGCTCTTGGGTCGTCTGGCGAATGAACTCGCAAACGTAGTATCCACATAAATTATTCCCATGTTCCTGCCTCAAGCACTTTACGAGAACAGAGTTCAATCAAAATAATAATCAAGCATGATAATGGTATTGAAACTAAAATCAAAGAGATGCGCGGAATAATAATCAAGCATGATAACTTACACTTATTTGTTCAAATGTAAGCTCCGGCGCCCAAATACCCCTAGCCTTGGCGGTGAACCGTTTCCAAGCCCTGTCCGGCAAAGAAAATGAATAAAGGAGTTATATATTAATTGCTTGCTACCAGGGAATGAACGGAAAGTTGCCGATATAGTGCCATAATGATTGAAATTACCCTTGGAGGCATTCCTGCATGTCCGCCCACTCCTCAAGGGGTTTACGTTTCGAGTCCATGACAAGTACTACCTTTGTCAGGTTTAATGATTAGCAGAATAAAGTGGAAGTTGCGCACGCATAAGTCATCAATTATACACTTAACATCGAGTAAGCGAAATAGAATGTATACAAGACAGTAACACTCACCCGTAGTTGTAAGGAAATATTATTTCCCTTTTGGTTTCGTTAAACCTTAACGCCCTTACCAAGTTATCCTCTGTGTCGTTGTAATGACGTTTGAGAGATACTTGATGAATGTAGTATGGGTCAATGAACCCAATGTCATAGATTTGTCTTTTTGCATTGGAGAATCTTCATTCTGCATAATTAATATAGTGATGAGTAAGATTATACAAGCAATGAACGAGCTGAGCTAGCTAGAGACTTAATTACAGAAATAATACTTACAGACAATAGGCACTGAGGATAGCTTTGTCGATGGCGTCTTGTTGGTATAACTGAAATAATTCAGGAAATTCAATCATTACCACGCCATTTCCATCCCGTAATGCTCGTTTCTATAGGCCACGTAGATCCAGTTTTCCCCTTCCTCACAGGCTCGCATGTACCACTTATGCAATCTGCGCATTTTTGTTGGTAGACCGTTGACTAGCTCAGGTTTGACGAGACTATTCCCGTACCGGTATTGGTATGCTACTTCCTGGAACTCTTGTAATTGCGCTAAGTAGTCCTGAATAGACATGCCATGAGCAGCGGCCGCTTCTCCGTATATTGCAACAAACTCAGGATCGATAGCGACATCACCTGTGCTCGACCCCTCGGCGGTATTGGAAAACACTTTGAGTGGGGGGCACGACTGGTTTTTCTGTTCTCCGAGCTGGGGAACTGATTTCCCGCTTGCACTACTACTCTTCGACCGCTCCTTATTTGCCTGAACCGACTTGCGAATCTGGCGGTCATAGTCTGGTGTCAGCCTTGGCGGGGGTTGTTCAAGGGTCTTCAGCATTTTGAAGACGGCGGCTTTTTCTGCTGGGGTGGAGGGGAACTCTGCCGCTTTCGGCTTCTTCAGGCTAGCCAACCACTCTTGATGTTGGGCATTTGCGATCGCGGCATTTTCCTCCACCGTACGGTTATAAGGTCTCATGGGAAGATTCTTATGAGGTACTTTTGGGAGGGGCGACCTTTTACGTTTCGGTGATCGCTTACCCCTCATAGTACCAGCGGTGGGCGGAGACGGCTGAGGCGGCGGTGGAGACGGCTGCGCTGGAGACTGGTGAGGCGGTGAAGAGGACTGTTGCGCTGGAGAATGCTGAGGCGGTGAAGAGGACTGTTGCGCTGGAGACTGGTGAGGAGTCGATAGCCTTGGCTGCCAGTTTGGAAGCACGATGAATTCCTTTGGCCATAGAATGGTCCCTTTCTTGGCTTCTCCAAGTTCAAGCACCTCCCCATCTTCACCTGCAGGGTGTTCCAGCTTCAGCTCCTCAAAATATTTCATCACTTCATCCACCCGACAACAGCGTAGCCATGTGGAACCGGAGAGAAATGGTAAGTTGGATTAGGTCTAATTGGTACGGCATAGCCGACCGCCACCTTCATGGTTAAGTTAAAAACTTTCACATGTAGCTCACAAGGTGTGCTCTCCGTGATATCATCCACTTGGTAGCGACGAAGAGGAGCCACCGTCAGTGCATCATCAGTACCATCCTGGAGCTCCGTGGAAGCACGCTGCTTTTCCGATTCGATGGGCCGCCGGTACCATCGCATGTAGCTTCTACCATGTGCCGCTGAGATTGGCCGCTAGTACCTTGCTGGCTAAGTGCGGCAATTTGATCCTTCTGCGCTTTAATTCTTCTTCTATATTACGTAGCCGGTCTGCAGCAGCGCGTGCTTCCATTGCCTCCCTTTCCTTTCTCCTCCGATGGCTTCTATCAGGAAATTTCTTCCTGTGCTCGGGAATCGCAATTGTCTTGGGCTTGGAGCCTGGTACGCCTCGTGTTCGTCCGTCGTGTTCCTCATTCCCAAGGGCGCGTGTGAGCTCGTCATCCTCTCTATCGGGAATGAACCGTCCCTCTGCAACATCCTTTACTGCATTTCTAATGCCTTCGATGGGTAGTAGGGGCTTATCTTTGTGTCTTCTGTTATATGCACTTCCCTTCTACGTCCAACGTGCCCCCATGCCCGTAAAACCAATTTCTTGCCCGTTCGATCCATGCGAGTGGCTCTGGAGTGATCCCTTTAGCCAGCAGGTCCGCCTCAAGTTTCTCCCACTTAGGCATGCTAAAGGCGTAGCCACCAGGCCCCATAGTATGGTGGTAGATCTTTTTAGCAGCATTTGCCTTATTTTTTGCAGACTTTTCCTGAGCTTCCTCCCATTTCTTGTACGCCACAAATTCTCGACAAACTCGGTGTTCAATCTTTTCTTCCAGTTCTTGAATAGCTCGGCCATCTTCTTAAAAGCCCGGTCCTTGACTTTTTGCTCCATGTTTTGCCGGGCAATCTTTTCTGCCTCATCTGGATCCACCTCTGGCGCCGGCAGGGTGAAATTAAGCATGAGCTTTCTCTAAAGTCTTTTTTTACCCACCTCGCCGACATATCTTACTCCTCCCTCCTTTGGCTGATGCTATTCTCGAACGGTGATCGGGATGTTGTCCCTAACAAGAACTCCGCATTGCTTTACCATTTTATTTTTAACATCAGGGGGAGCAGTCGGTGTGCCGTCTTCAGCGACTTTTTCGATCCTGTACCTTTCTTGGTCGCCCAACTTTTTGGCTAGGCCTCGTTTTGTCCTTACAGAAGATTTGCTCGATCCGGAGGGCTAAAAGAAGAAAGAGCGTTAATATATGTATATAGACAGTAGAGGCTTAATTAATTAATTTATATATGCACCTCGCTGGAGTTTGCAACATTTAATGTTCCACCGGAGCCTTCGGCTTCTCCCTCGTCGGCTTCTCCCTCGCCGACTTATCCCTCACCCCAGCCGTTGGGTTCTACCTCACCGGAGCCGTCTCTTCGGTTGAGAGACTCATCTCCCTCACCGGAGTTGTTCAGAAACTGTGAGGTGACATCGCCAACATCTTCCGGCCCGCGGATTATATCCTCGAGGATGTTTTCCTGATTTTCGTCTCGTTCCATAGTTTCTGCAAATTAAGAACAATGCACAATACTTTAGTTGGGTAACTTGTTCCATATGTCAAGATACATCTACCCACAAAAATGTGAATCGGATATGTGAATGCAAATGTGAATACAGGTAAATTTGCTAATTTTGCTAACACCTTAATTTGCTAATTTTGCTAACACATAAATTTTGCTAACACTTTAAATATTCTTAAACAAGCTATTTTAGGTGTATGAAAACAGTGAGGAATTGCTTGTGTTGTGTATATGTTGATTAAATTTTAGGTTTACTAAAACAGTGAACCCGTAAACTAGTATCGTAAACTCGTATCGCACCACATGAACTAGTATCGTAAACTCGTATAGGTCGGAACTAGTATCGTAAACTCGTATAGGTCGGAACTAGTATTGTAAACTCGTAAACTAGTATCGTAAACTCGTATAGGTCGGAACTAGTATCGTAAACTCGTAAACTAGTATCGTAAACTCGTATCGGACCACATGAACTAGTATCGTAAACTCGTATAGGTCGGAACTAGTATCGTAAACTTGTAAACTCGTAAACTCGTATCGGTCGGAACTAGTATCATAAACTCGTAAATTCGTAAACTAGTAAACCCGTAAACTAGTATCGTAAACTCGTAAAGTCGTATCGTAAACTCGTAAACTCGTATCGTAAACTCGTATCGTAAACCCGTAAACTCGTTTACTCGTATCGTAAACCCGTTAACTCGTTAACTCGTATCGTAAACACGTAAACTCATTAACTCGTATCGTAAACCCGTTAACTCGTATCGTAAACCCGTAAATTTTTTTCCCTAACACAAATTCATACATTTAATTTCTAATTCATACATTTAATTTGTACATCATACATTTAATTTGTAATTCATACACAAATTCATACATTGTTCTAAACCCTTACCGAGAGGGGCCGGGCGGCGTGAGCGGGGGCGTGGAGGGGCATGGCCGGCGTGGAGCGGCGCGGCCGGACAGGGGTAGAGGTGAGGGTCGGCCTTCTTCTTCTTCCTGCCGGACAGGGGCAGAGGTAGGGGAGGTCAGGGGAAGGGAGGCAGGGGAGATGCACGGAGAACGGCGGCGCCATGGTAGGGGAGAGGGAGCTCACCGTGGCGAGGGAAAAGGAAGAGGAGCCCACTAGTGGTGCCGCGGACGTCGACGACGTTGGCGGGGCGCGGCGTGGGGCGGCGCGTGGAGGTGGCGTGTGGAGGAGGCGCGTGGAGGCTCGGGCGGCTCGGGCCGCGCGTGGAGGTGGCGCGTGGAGGAGCTAGGCCGCCGCGGACGCCGACGGCGGGGCGCGGCGTGGGGCGGCACGTGGGCGGCGCGGCGGCGGGCAGCCTGACGGCGTACTTTCGCTCCGTCGCTCCGTCGCGCGCTCCTTCGTCGATTTGGAGATGAATGAGGAAGAAGAAGAAGAGGCAGAGGCAGTTATACCCAGGGTCATTGGTCCGGTTGCTTCCATGAACCGGGACCAATGCCCTGGCAATTAATGTCAGATTCGCTCGCGCGTATATGGACTCATTGGTCCCGGTTCTTCATATAAACCGGGACCAAAGAGTCCTTTTTCAAAATTATTTCAAACTTTGCAGTTCTGAATGTTGTTCCCGCCTTTTTTTTCTTATTTAGGTGTTTGAATATGAATTTCACATGGTTTTGAATCTGAAAAGACTTTCAACATGAAAAGTGTTTAAATTTGAATAAATAATCCAAAACCATTTTCTGTTTTCTAAAATAATTATTCTAACTATACAAACTATTAACCATTTTGCCATTTTCAATTAAAAATGCATTAACTTTATTGCATATTTTGAATTGACAAAACTTTCAACGTGAAAAGTGTTTGAATTTGTATAAATAATCCAAAATCAATTTTACGTTATTATTGTCATTTTCAATTTAATATGGATAAATTCATATCTTTAAATCCGTAAGTCGAAATTCGACAAATAATCCGTAAGCAGAAGTAAATGCAGAACAATTTCAGTGAACCTATATTTGTAAGATGAATGTTTGGTGTTGTAAAATGCAGAACAATTTCAGTAAATGCTGAACAATTTCAGTTAATTCTATTTTTGGTGTTGTAAAATCCCATGGCAAAAAAATAACTACTAATAAAATGTTTAATACAACAGCTCACAAGCCCGCAAAAGAAACCAGATAAAAATTATTAATTCATTTATCTTTTGCATAACTAACTCAAAACCAGATTACTTATTCAGATGCTAAAGATCATTAGTTGGAAATGTAGAGATAAAGAATACATTTTACACGATCGTCATCGTAGATAGACAAACATTTTACACGATCGTCGTCGTACATAGACGAACCATTTGTCCTAACCAACGATGTGGCTCAGGTTAGTCATACTCCTGCCTAGGCCTATAATACTCGTCCTCGTAGTCGTCGTAGTCGCCGCCGTCGTCGTCGCTGTCGTCGGGCGGCGCTCGCCTGGACTGGAAGTGAGGGTAGCGCAGGCGGGGGTTATCGCCGGCCGTGATGTAGTTCATGACGCTCTGGAGAGTCCGGCCGCTCCACCACAGCCGACAGCCAGCCTCGTTGAAGTTCGAAGGAGGCGGGCCGTCCTCCTCGTACCTGGCGAGCGCCCTCTCACGCCGATTGATGAAGAAGGCATCCCAAGTCGGGCGGTAGTCGGGATGCCAGCGGGGATCCATCCGCTGCTCCGGAGTGAGCTCGAGGTAGTAGTGGTTCGTGATGGCCGCCCGGCGCGCCAAACCTTGAGGGACAGGAGGGACCGACACGCCTCCGGTGCTCAGCCTCCAGCCGGCGGGGACGTCGTAGCCGGGCGGGCAGGGGTAGTTCGAGGCGCAAAGCGCCTCCGCCTCCGAGTAGGTTAGAGTGGGTACGGTGGAAGCCATGGGAGAGTGATGAGGTTGCAGATATGAGTTTAGATGTGCTATGCCAATGGAGGCCATGCATGACTACATATATATAGTGAGAATCCCACCAATAAGGAAGAAGCACACGGATCGTATGTTTCTTTCGAGCGCTTGTGAGCCGTTGGATCAGGGGTGTGTTTCTTTTGAAGGCTTGTGAGCTGTTGGATATCACTTTGTGAGCCACCACCCGGGACTAAAGAGAATCCCACCAATAAGGAAGAAGCACACGGATCGTGTGTTTCTTTCAAGCGCTTGTGAGACGTTGGACCAGGGGTGTGTTTCTTTTGAGGGATTGTGAGTTGTTGGATCAGCAGTATCACGACCACTTCGTGAGCCACATCAAGGTTTAATACATTCTATAGAATGCATTACATAAAAGGTTTAATACATTATTACACATGATCCAACGTCTCACAAGCGCTTGAAAGAAACACACCCCAGATCCAACATCACCAACATTATTCTACATAAACGGACTTGCTGGCTCGAAGGCTGTAGGATTAGGGGGAACGGCGGGAGGAGCCAGCCCTGTGGGCGGCCGCCCGGTTCTCGCGCGCACGTTTGCGGCGGAGGGCAAGATCCATGGAGGATGAGTCTTTCAGCGCCCAATCCAGCTCGGAAGCCTCCTTCGCCTTGAGCTGGTAGGCAGTCTTGGCTCGCTGGACAGGGAAGTCACGGACAGACTGGAAGGAGGCATCCATGGCCTCCTGTATCTGCAACCCACAACCCTCTTCCTCGTCGTCGCTCCAGTCGAAGTCGTCATCCTCCTCCTCCGCAGGAGGAGCGGCGGTGCCTGGTGGAGGTGCAGCGGCGCCAGGTGGAGGTGCGGCGGCACCAGGTGGAGCAGGAGGCCGGTAGCTGGGCATTCCTCTCCACGCCGGGCTCGTGGGCATACGGCGGGATAGGCTCCCGCGGTTGCGCCCAAGCGCGCTCTGCCGAGCACGCTCGACCTCGTCCAGAAGGCGCTGCGGCGGGCGTGGCGGATCCATCTCGTGGAGACGATGCGTTCGTGGCTAGGAATGGTGGATTAGGGTTTACCCCGTCGGCGACAATATATAAAGACCTCCAGGGCAGCGCTGGGGGAGGACACGTGCCCAGGGCAGCGCTGGGGGAGGACACGTGTCATGACCGCAAAGCCCGCCTTTAGTCCCGGTTGGTGTTACCAACCGGGACTAAAGAAGCACACGGATCGTGTGTTTCTTTCAAGCGATTGTTAGACGTTGGATCAGGGGTGTGTTTCTTTTGAGGGATTGTGAGCTATTGGATCAGCAGTATCACGACCACTTCGTGAGCCACATGACCCGGTTGGTGTTACCAACCGGGACTAAAGAAGCACACGTACGCTATATATAGCCCCCCTCCCGGACATGTTCAGCACTCAGTGTCTACTCATTGTACTTCATTTTGGCAGTACACGGGTAGCAGAGAGTAAGATTTCTGAGAGGCAGGAGTTCCTAGAGCGGAGGCTGAAGGTGAACCCTCCCCTCGGTCGGATCCAAGCAGCGGCAAGACGCTCTGATGATTAGCAACATCCCCAACACTTGTTCGGACGGTTGCAAATCATCAGAGACGTCTTGCCGCTGTTTGGATCGAAGGCCGATTTGCCGTCTCACGAGCCACCGGTGGGCTGACGGATGCAGGGGAAACCGTATGTTTTGTTCTATCTACAAAGCATTTTGGTATACAAAGCATTCGGATTCCCGTCATACAGCCCAACGGTGCATTTGATATGCAGTCACTCACGAGCCGTCTCCCTCCCCTACCTAGGTGTTTGATCAAATTCCCCACTCATTTTTTCAGATCTCGGCGACGATGTCCGGTTGGTGGATGGTTCTTCATAGGGATCCTTCTCACGTGAGTATTGACCCTGTGATGGTTCCTGCTCTTTGGGTGCGCATCGCCGGCCGCTCAGCACCCCGTGGCTTAGGACCCGACAAAAGTTAGTGATATTATTCATGATGTATTATGGTTAAATAAAAATGGACCCGAGCTATGTATTATGGTTTTCACCACATAAAGGTTTAATACATTACTACACATCACATAAAGGTTTAATACATTACATTGATTTACATAAATGCCATGAACCCTTCTTCGCGTATGTCCCTGGCCTATGATCGCTTCGGCCGTAACCATGGAGCATCTTCATTATTTAACGGGATGCTTGGGTCAGTTTTCACTGTGAAGGGCGGAATTTCATCAAACTTATCATAATCTGCTAACATGTTTGTCTTGTCCTAGACTCCCACGATGTTTCTTTTCCCTGAAAGAACTATGTGACGCTTTGGCTCATCGTCTGATGTGCCACGAACCGGGACTAATGTCCCCAACCGAACCGGGACCAATGCTCCACGGGGCCCTGGCAGCTCGAACCGGGACCAGTGGCAGGCACTGGTCCCGGTTTTTCTCTGAACCGGGATTAATGGCTGGGGCGGCTCTGGACCAAAGACCCATTTTCTACTAGTGTTTATACGGTACTAATTAGTGAAGCTCAAGAGAGAGATACATAAGTTACTTCCACAAATCCATAGTCCAGAGGTGGACTACTCCCTCTTCATCATGGAGACGGTGGAGAAGTCGTTGGAGAAGATGGAGACCACGCTGGCAGCGCCCCGCCAGAGTTTTCCCCCTCCAATTAATCTGCAACTCCAGGTCTCTGTTTCGGTGTTTCTGTGTTTCTGCGGCGCTCCTTCCAGAGAACGTCGGGGGGCTATTTTTATAGTCGGTTTTAGGTCAAAACCGAGTCGGTGGAGGAAAGATCGACGGCAACGGAGCTCTGAGGCCCAAATGAGGTGGTCCCACGCGGCCCAGGTACCTGGCCACGTGGGCCCACTCAACTTCGGCCTCCGACTTCCTTTCGTGCGCTTCCTTGGCTCATACGCTTTGTTCCTTCCAAAAACTGATGCCCGTAAAATATTAGGTCATTTGGACGTCGTTTGGGTCCCTGAAACATTAAAATATATAAAACAGGGTTTTCTGACTGTGCAGGGTTAATTCCATAAAAATGGTAAACATACCAAATATTCCCAAAATCATTATAAAACAGTGATATAACCCTTATATGATGCAAATATGACTGGAATATAAGTAAAATAATGCAAAGTTCATGTATGCATTTTACATGCATCAACATCCCCAAGCTTAACCTATACTCGTCCTCGAGTATGAAGGTGATAAAACTAACATGGACTTTGCATTTTAATACTATCAATGGATATCAAAGATGATTACTATTGCTACATAGAGTCAAATGATTCATTCTTAAAAGGAGTAGCAATATGCAAGATAGTTTATGAAGTGATATCAAGTATTCAATGCAAGGATGTTCAATGATAATTCACAAAGTGTAACATAAAAGAAAGTACTATGGACCACATGTATGCATAATGAGAAGAAAGAACATCCTATAATGGCCATAGAGTATTGATGAAAATCTGAATATAAAAGGTGGACACTTTGGAAAGATATATATATATGAGTAGAGGTAAAACATGAATAAGTTTTATCTAACTTCTGAACTTCTCTACCTAAGTTAATGATTGTAATGTGGTAATCCTTGGTGTCAAGCTCTCATTCCCCTATCATAGCATCTTGAATGATTAAGTTTAAAGTGAAAGCAAATATGAGTAGTGTGCTTGACAAAGTACAGGTTGAAAGTCTCATGCCCCTTGAATACAAGTACCTACTCCATGTGTTACTCAACTTGGGAAACAAAGCAAGTTCAACACCCAGGATATGGAACAAGCCCATATCAAAATGACAAGACAACTGGGGTACCTCTTGTCCCGGGATATGGAATAAGCCCATATCAAAATGACAAGACAAACAAACACAATGAACAATCTCAACACCCTTTTTATTTACCATTAGATAGCTTTTTATTGTAAGGTGTATCACAGAAGGTTCACCATAGCATGTAAGTAAATTTCCACCATGAATGATGCATGGCTTAGATTAGCGGCCCAGTCGTCTCTCTAACCATTTATACAAACTCATTTAAACCTACTTCATTTCCACATTTATTTCACCCATGGTAAGCATCCATAAACAAAAGTACATGATATCAACTAAATGAAATGAAGTGCATGTTGAAAGCTTGCCATGTGACAGCACATATGAGCTAACTCTCAACCAAAGACATTTGTCAAGCCCACAACATCATAATTTTAATCACAATGGGTCATGTTTTATCTATGCAATGAAAGTAAAGTGTGCATCAAGTTCGAGAGAGCTCTATAACCAACTTTTCCCATAACAATCAATAACTCAAGCATTTTCATTCAGAGGTATAGATAACACAAATATCATGATAAACATACTCGGAATAGCATAAAGCTAATAGGTAGATATGGTGGACTCACTGGAATAACTTTGGTTGAAGGTGTTGGAAACAAGCTTTTGCTTGTTGGAATTTTTGGGCTAGCAAGAGAGAGAAAGTTGACCATCTAAATGCATGCATGAGTGTCCATAGAACTAACCAATCCATGTTAAACAAAGTAAACTAACATTCAGCATCAAAACATGAATAAAAGATAGCTCTTGATAAAATACTTGCAAATTATTACTCATTAACAAGCTCATGAATCATGCAACTATATGTATCTTTTAAAATCAACTCCAACATTCCTTTTCCCAATCTTATAATAGCATCCAACATAATTCAACCCAAATTTCCAGTAGCTCTCTCATATATAAATGATAGTGTGGTGGTCTCACAAAATAAAAATCAAACCTAAACAAACAAAAATACGTTCCAAGTTTATGCGATAAAGTGTTTCGATCGAAAAACAGAATTTAGACGTGTGCAAACCGAGAGTGTGTAGGTCCAGTGGGGTTGTCTTCACATCCCCAAGCTTATTGTCTTCACACCGTTTCTCCCTTTTCTTTTTCTGTGGGGTGCATTAGTAGTGATAAACAAATAGATTTCTTGCTGCATATAATCCTTGAAAAAAATTCATATGGATGTCCAGAAAGTGTATAATGTTGTATGCCTACTCATAAACTCAATTGGATCAAAAAGATTCAAGTTAAAAGTTCAAAGCATGCATCAAACAAAATGGGACAGAATCTGTCCAGAAAAACAGCAGCAGCAAAACGTATTTTTCTACCCTACTAAACTTTGTCAAAAATTCCGAAAAAATTCATGCATACAGAGGATGAAAAGTTGCAACTACAGTTCAAATATGAGCTCATTCGGAGTTACAGAATAAGAATTAAAAATCATACCGTGCACAGATTCGTGCAGGAATAAAATCTCCGAACGCTATAAGCAACTTCTTCAAACCAAAATGAGTAAAACTTGGCACTTTATTAAAAATTCCAGAAACTAAACTATAAACAAAGTCTCTTGTTACAGCAAGAGGACACAAATAAAAACAACCGGGTTGCCTCCCGTAAAGCGCTTTCTTTATAGCCATATAGCTAGGCTTCTTACTTGATGTTTATAGAGGACGAAGCTCATGAGGGAGCTTGAACTTTGGTGTCCCTCTTCCTTGGGAAGTGTTCCATGCACTTCTTGTGTGGAAACTGAAACTTCACATTCCCTTCTTTTGAATCAATGATAGCACCTGTAGTACGAAGAAAAGGTCTTCCAAGAATAATTGGACTAGAGGTTTTATTCCCCATATCCATGATTAGAAAATCAACAGGCACAAATGTCATATGTAACTCTACCATAACATCACTTACTTTTCCTAAAGCATGTTTAATGGAATCATCAGCAAGTGCAAGTTCAATAGAGCATTTTTCAAGATTTTTCAATTCAAGTATATCATATAGTTCTTTAGATAAAACAGAGACACTAGATCCTAGATCAAGTATAGCATGGTGTGTCTCTTTTCCAATGGTTACTAGGACTTTGGGAATCCATATATCCCCAAGCTTAGGTGGTATCATAGCCTCTTGGTTGTACCTAGCAATCTTTTCTTTTAAACATGATTAGCAATATAAGAACCAAAACCAGCTTGGTTAGAGTTGATGGAAGGATCACTTGCAAATTTTTGTAAGATAGATATTAATTCATGCAAGCTACAATTCTCTAAGTCAACAATGGTTCCTTGACTTCACTAAGCATTTTAACTTCCTCAACTTTTTTCTCTAACTCAATTAACAGAAGAGATTCATCATATTCAGTTTTTAACTTCTTCTTTTAAACCAGCAAGTTGAGACATAAAAGGCAACAAGTATTCAGGATAGTTCAATAATTCATCAAGAGTTTCCTCTAAAGTAAGAGGCATATTTTCAGCAATATTAATAGAATTCATTCCAACCACAGGTGGGCTTGTGGTTTCCCTGCAGACATACTCAATAAAGTGGCTTGGTTATCAGCTAGTTTTGACAAGGCTTTGTCTAGTCCTGCAGCTTGGAGTTGTAAGCCTTAATATCAGAACTAATAGAAGCAACAGACTTATTCAACTCTTGTATCATGGTATTATGACTAGCAACTTGTTCCATAAGAATTTTATTAGCCTCAAAATTATCATTGCGTGGTGGCATAGGCTTCCAATTATTATCACTAGCATTAGGATATGGAATAGAAGGACGATTGTTGGGAACATATGGGGGTTTATTATAAGAGTTATAATTGTTGTTACCATACCCATTATTACCATAGTTCCTAATGAAGTTGACATCAATATTTTCAGGATTATTACCAACTAATTCTTGCAAAGGCACATTTTCAATATTTTGTTTATTAATGAAAGCAAGAATAGTATCCATTTTAGATGACAAATCATTTGTTTCTTCTATGGAGTTCACTTTCTTAGAAGGATTAGGTGCTCTATCAGTATGCCATTGACTATAGTTTTGCAAAATGCTCTCCAATATTCTTAGCTTCTACTATAGTTTTTCCCATAAACGCACCTCCAGCAGCAGAATCAAGAATATTTCTAGACATGTAATTTAGACCATTGTAAAAAGAGTGTATATGGTCCATTCGTTAACCCCATGTGATGGACAAGTTCTAAGCATAAGTTTAATCCTATCCCAAGCCATAGCAACATGTTCATTTTCATTTTGCCTAAAAGAAAGAATGTTGTTTCTATTTTGCAAAATTTTAACAGGAGGATAGTATTTCTTAATGAAAGCTTCTTTTAAATCATCCCAAGTTTTAATGCTATCAATAGGTAATGAATGCAGCCACTCTTTAGCTTTTCCTCTAAGTGAGAAAGGAAATAACTTCAGTTTTAGAATATCACTTTCCACATTTTTAAATTTCTGCATGTCACATATTTCAACAAAATCATGAAGATGCATAGAGGCATCCTCCATAGCACTACCGCCAAATTGTTCCCTAGTTATCAAGTTCAACAAACTAGGACTTACTTCATAACTATCAGCTTTTATCTCAGGTGTGGCAATGGGCCTAGCAATAAATTGATCATTTGGAGTGTTTGTGTAATCACACAACTTAGTTCTTTCTCCCATTTTAGCAAGTTTTTATGTGTTTTTTAATTTTTTATGCAAAACTGAAAATAAAATGACACTAAATGATGCAAACCGAAATAACAAATGCAACACAAAATGCAAAACTGAAAATAAATATGCAAACCGAACTTAAAAATGCAAGACAATGACAAAACAAGATAAATTGCTTTGAAGGTAAAGATGGATAAGATGATGCTCACGTAGGTGCAACCTCCCCAAGCTTAGGTGTTAGCACAAGTTGGTGATGAAGTTGACTTGGTGAGATATCCTTGGATAAACCCGGCGCCAGAAAACAGAGCTAGTGCAGGGGACCCTTGGATAAACCTTTCAGCAATGATTCCCCGGCAACGGCGCCAGAAAACAGTCTTGATACCCGATGACGTAGTTACCTGCGTCAAAAGAATATGGGTTAGGTTGAGACTCCAAGTGCAGAGTGTGTAGTAAGTGGAAGACGTGTTTTCCCCACGAGGGGTGACTCGAGGGTTTAATATCGAACTCTCGGGGAATCAGTAGTGAAGATTTATCTTTCCTATCCTTCTTTTGGTTACCTACAAAACAAAGTAAATGTTTTGGTCCTCAACCTCACCTAGTGGTTGTCAAGCACAAGGTGTGAGAATGATATCAAGATAATATGCAATGCAAACAAGAAATAAATATGCAATGGTGGTAAATAAATATGCAAGGATGGTGGTAGCAATGATAAATGATATTTTTGGGTTTTATATGATGAATGCAAGATGTAAAAGTGTTTTTGTATTTTCGGATTTTTAAATGGCAGAAAATGGAAAAGTGGTAAAAGTTGTTGGAAAGGTGTTTCTTATGATTAAAAATGGACCGGGGTTCATGGTTTCACAAATGCACTCTCTCTTTAATAAAGTGGTAGACAATGGAACACTAGAGTTGACATATGAGATTGCAACACAACAGTTTAATGACAAGTTATAATTATATGGGCATCACGTCCTAACATAGAGACCTTTTGGTTATTAGTCTCTCTTATACTCCACCAAGATGCGAACTAAATCATAACACCTCAGTAATTAAGATAACTCAGAGTATAGCAATAAGTATCATGACATGAAGTTAAAATAAGAACATGCTAGATCTAGTCATGGAGGAAGTGGCAATGGTCACACCCACATCTCCGGTAGCATGGTATTTCTTTTTATCCCTAGTGAGGCAACAAAGTAAGGTAGAGATACCCAAGTGGATCGCAGAACTTTCTCTCACGTTCACTGCACTAGCCACCCCCCGTTACTCCAACTAATGCACACGTTCCCCCTCACACGCTCTCATAAACATGCTTGATCATGACAAGTAAATAAGAACGGGGTACATAATATGCATCTACTTTCATAACTGAAACAAAACCATTGCAATCTCAAACATATATTAACTCATAAAAAGATCCACCACAAAGGTATTACATAGATGACCGTAATCATGTTCAGCAGCTCATACGGTACTAATTAGTGAAGCTCAAGAGAGAGAGATACATAAGTTACTTCCACAAACCCATAGTCCAGAGGTGGACTACTCCCTCTTCATCATGGAGACGGTGGAGAAGTCGTTGGAGAAGATGGAGACCACGCCGGCAGCCCCCGCCGGAGTTTTCCCCCTCCAATCTGCAGCTCCAGGTCTCTGTTTCGGTGTTTCTGTGTTTCTGCGGCGCTCCTTCCAGAGAACGTCGGGGGGCTATTTTTATAGTCGGTTTTAGGTCAAAACCGAGTCGGTGGAGGAAAGATCGATGGCAACGGAGCTCGAGGCCCAAAAGAGGGGTCCCACGTGGCCCAGGTACCTGGCCGCATGGGCCCACTCAACTTCGGCCTCCGACTTCCTTTGTGCGCTTCCTTGGCTCCTACGTGTTGTTCCTTCCAAAAACTGATGCCCGTAAAATATTAGGTCATTTGGACGTCGTTTGGGTCCCTGAAACATTAAAATATAGAAAACAGGGTTTTCTGACTATGCAGGGTTAATTCCATAAAAATAGAAAACATACCAAATATTCCCAAAATCATTATAAAACAGTGATATAACCCTTATATGATGCAAATATGACTGGAATATAAGTAAAATAATGCAAAGTTCATGTATGCATTTTACATGCATCACCTGTTTGTGTTAATGCCTGGCCAGGGGCGGAGCCAGAAAAAAAATATGGAGGGGGCCAGAGGGGAAAATACAGCTATAAGAAGGACCGGAGTGAAAAAATACATAGCCATATGCGTAGAGAAGCAGGGACCTAGGTGAAATATGAAATCTTAGGGGCGGGCCAGGACCCCTGCTGGTCCCCATGCCTCCGCCATTGTGCCTGACATTTTTCTGGTCCATTTAGGGGTTCCTTTGACGCACCCGGCCCTATCGTCGGACAATGTAACCGGACAATCCAAAACTGACAAAATATGAGGGCGTGAGGGCGTTTAGACAGAATAACGAGACCACCAAGTCCTTCAATGTGCAACAATATTTCCAAAATCCGAAAACCACGTTTTGGGTACTGGGAGCAAAAACCTTACTCCAAATAGCTACTAATTAATGTTTCATGGGGCGGACCAAATTTGGCTAGCTAGTCAAGATATTTGGTCAATTTGACATGTTTGGCTATCCAAATCCGAAGATCCAAAATGTGAAAATGAGGGCGAGATGCTCAACTGTGTGCACGCGGCTGGCCAGCTATCTTTGGCCGTCATCATGAAGGAACTAGTCAATTTGGCGCGGCGGCACGCCGCACCCGTTGCAATTCAAAATGCTGAAATCCGTCGGAATTTGTCGGCTAGAGTATGTCAAAATACGTAGTGAATTAAAATGTTCAAATATGCTTGTATTGTGCCATAAATTTTTAATTTAGCTCCATAGTTAACGAATACATGATATGAGCATTTAGTAATTTTAATTCCATAATTATATAAAGTTTATTTAGATTGTATCTAAATATTAACCAAATTGAAATGTTCATATATGTTTGCATTATGCCATAAGTAGTTACCATATATTTTTGTGAGCATGTTGATATATTTTGGAGTATCTCCATTTTTTTTAGCAAATTGAAATGTTCAAACATGTTTGTATTTTTTCAGTAATATTTAATTTAAGACCATAATGAGTGGAAATGCGTCCAAATATTCACCAAACTGGAATGTTCAAATATGTTTGCATTAAGCCATAGGTAGTTAGCATATATTTTTGTGAGCATGTTGATATATTGTAGAGTATCTTCATTTTTTTAGCAAATTGAAATGTTCGAGTATGTTTCTATTTTTGCAATAATATTAAATTTAAGTGCATAATGAGTGGGAATGCACATTTATTGAATTGAATTCCATATTTAGAGAAAGTTCATCTAGATTACGTCCAAATATTTACCAAATTGAAATGTTCAATTTAAGTCCATAATTAGAGGAAGTGCATTATGTGAGCATTTAATAATTTTAACACCACATAATGAGGGGAAGTGCATTTGTTTTTTGTCCAAATATTCACAATTCAAAATATTCAAACATGTTTGGTGCACATTTATTGAATTGAAGTCCATATATAAGGAAAGTCCATCTAGATTACAGACAAATATGTACCAAATTGAAATGTTCAATTTGAGTCCATAATTAGAAGAAGTGCATTATGTGGGCATTTAATAAATTTAACTCCACATAATTAGAGGAAGTGCATTTGTTTTTTGTCCAAATATTCACCAACTCAAAATAACTGAACATGTTTTTTTTTTTGCCATAAATAGTTAGCATTTATTTTTCTGAGCATGTTGATGTATTTTTCATATTTTTCTGATAGGTATTTACAGAAATACTTCAATTTTCTGAATTTTGTGTCCAAATATTCACAATTCAAAATATTCAAAAATGTTTGGTGCACATTTATTGAATTGAAGTCCATATTTAGGGAAAGTCCATCTAGATTACAGACACATATTTACCAAATTGAAATGTTCAGAAACTCCTCATTACAGTAAATGGTTGATTTAGTTCATAATGAGTGGAAATGCGTCAAAATATTCACCAAACTGGAATGTTCAAATATGTTTGCATTATGCCATAGGTAGTTAGCATATATTTTTGTGAGCATGTTGATATATTGCAGAGTATCTTCATTTTTTTAGCAAATTGAAATGTTCGAGTATGTTTCTATTTTTTCAATAATATTAAATTTAAGTGCATAATGAGTGGGAATGCACATTTATTGAATTGAATTTCATATTTAGAAAAAGTTCATCTAGATTACGTCCAAATATTTACCAAATTGAAATGTTCAATTTAAGTCCATAATTAGAGAAAGTGCATTATGTGAGCATTTAATAATTTTAACACCACATAATGAGGGGAAGTGCATTTGTTTTTTGTCCAAATATTCAAAATTCAAAATATTCAAACATGTTTGGTGCACATTTATTGAATTGAAGTTCATATATAGGGAAAGTCCATCTAGATTATAGACAAATATGTACCAAATTGAAATGTCAATTTGAGTCCATAATTAGAAGAAGTGCATTATGTGGGCATTTAATAAATTTAACTCCACATAATTAGAGGAAGTGCATTTGTTTTTTGTCCAAATATTCACCAACTCAAAATAACTGAACATGTTTTTTTTGCCATAAATAGTTAGCATTTATTTTTCTGAGCATGTTGATGTATTTTTTATATTTTTCCGATAGGTATTTACAGAAATACTTCAATTTTCTGAATTTTTTGTACAAATATTCACAATTCAAAATATTCAAACATGTTTGATGCACATTTATTGAATTGAAGTCCATATTTAGGGAAAGTCCATCTAGATTACAGACACATATTTACCAAATTAAAATGTTCAGAAACTCCTCATTACAGTAAATGGTTGATTTAGTTCATAATGAGTGGAAATGCGTCCAAATATTCACCAAACTGGAATGTTCAAATATGTTTGCATTATGCCATAGGTAGTTAGCATATATTTTTGGGAGCATGTTGATATATTGTAGAGTATCTTCATTTTTTTTAGCAAATTGAAATGTTCGAGTATGTTTCTATTTTTTCAATAATATTAAATTTAAGTGCATAATGAGTGGGAATGCACATTTATTGAATTGAATTCCATATTTAGAGAAAGTTCATCTACATTACGTCCAAATATTTACCAAATTGAAATGTTCAATTTAAGTCCATAATTAGAGGAAGTGCATTATGTGAGCATTTAATAATTTTAACACCACATAATGAGGGGAAGTGCATTTGTTTTTTGTCCAAATATTCACAATTCAAAATATTCAAACATGTTTGGTGCACATTTATTGAATTGAAGTCCATATATAGGGAAAGTCCATCTAGATTACAGACAAATATGTACCAAATTGAAATGTTCAATTTGAGTCCATAATTAGAAGAAGTGCATTATGTGGGCATTTAATAAATTTAACTCCACATAATTAGAGGAATTGCATTTGTTTTTTTGTCCAAATATTCACCAACTCAAAATAGCTGAACATGTTTTTTTTGCCGTAAATAGTTAGCATTTATTTTTCTGAGCATGTTGATGTATTTTTCATATTTTTCCGATAGGTATTTACAGAAATTCTTCAATTTTCTGATTTTTTTGTCCAAATATTCACAATTCAAAATATTCAAACATGTTTGGTGCACATTTATTGAATTGAAGTCCATATTAAGGGAAAGTCCATCTAGATTACATACACATATTTACCAAATTGAAATGTTCAGAAACTCCTCCTTACAGTAAATGGTTGATTTAGTTCTCCTATAAAAGAATGATTCGAAGTTGTTTAAAGATGCATGAATTTGATTCAAATATATAGGATTCATTTTTCAACATGGTTCAGATGATTTTAAACATGCATGAATTTGATTCAAATAGATAGATATTATCTTTCTGAACATTTTGACATATTATTTATATTTTTCTAAGTTGAAATGAATAAGTTATGAAATTTCAGAGTTTAAATAAATTTTAAAGGAATTTCATAAAATAATAAAAAATGCTCGCTGACGTCACATGACGTCAGCAATGGAGGTTTGCTCCCTGCTGAGCACGGATCCGGCGAGGCCAGGCGCGAGGGGACGCGCGGCTACGCGCGTTGGACGCGCGCGAGGGCGTGTGACCCTTTAGGAGCGGCGCCGCTCGGATTTGGTCGCCAGAGCTTGCCGGCGATGACCAAACGCGGCGGCCGAAGATGGCGCACGGCGTCCGGAGCAACCAGAGCGAGAGGGAGAGGAAGAAGGGGTCCGAGAGGACCAGCGGCTCACCCTAAGCACGATGGAGAGGTCGAGGAGGCGTGGCGAGGCCGGGGATGGCCGGAATTGAGCTCGGCGAGCGGCGGCCGGAGGCGGAGGACGCCGAGCGCGGCGGCGGCGAATCCGGCGTGCGTCGGGCATCCCGGCACGCGGTCCTCGGCGAGGAGGTGGAGGAGACGACGGCGGAGCTGCCTACGTGCTTAGATTCGTCGGGGGAGGAGCGGTGGGGCGGCAGAGCGCGTCGGTGGCGGCGGCGATTTCCGGCGTCGCGGATGAGAGAGAAGAGGAGGGGCGTTTCGTGGACGCTTTTGCAAAAAAGTCCCTGGGGTTTTCTGAATTTGTGATCAGGTCCTTCGCGGGGGGTTTCCTGTAAGTTTTTTGCGCCAAAAACCGTGCGTGGCGGTGACCGGCTAGAACCGGCGCGACCGGCTGCTGACCGGGCCACGTGGCACCGTGTGATAGGTAGAAAATACCGCGCACTGTAGCTTCGTGGCCGTCGGATCGCCCGATCGGACGGTCCTGATTTTGGGGCGACGTGGATAGGGTGGAGGGGGGGTAAACCTTTCCAGCCTTTATATATTTATCTATTGGCACCCGCGGACACCGCCACCCTTGGAGACGGAAGTGCTCCTCGCGCACCACAGTTCGGCCAAAGAGTCGGAATTCCTCACGTGTCTCCTGTTGGTCCACATGCAACTCGACTAAGAGCTGCTCTTCCCACTCCGATGGTCGCACCGCGACCCCAGGGTCGGAGACGGGGGTCAAGCAGGAGTCCCTACTTTTCTATGCTAAATTTTTTGGCCGCCCAATCATTGTCTTTCTCTTTGGCCCCCTAATGACTTTTTTTCTGACTCCACCCCTGCGCGACTCCCCTAAGGGCATCGCCAGCTGTCCCCGGCGCCCCTAAGAGCCCAAATAGCGCCGTTTCGCCTAGTTACCGCCGAAATCCTCCCAGTCGCCCACCCAGAATCCCAAATAGCGTGGTTTGGGCCAAAATTAGCGCCGGCGCACCCAGGCCAAACCCAGGCTGTTGGGGGCAACTGGGAGCGCCGGCGCGAAGCGAAAGCACGCGAAACCTGGGCGGACCAGCGCTGTCGGCGACCTGGGCGAAATGGCGCGCGAAATCGAAGCGGCGTCCTCATCCCTCGGCTCCCGCGCCGGTCAAAAGCCTGTCGGAGTGATGGCGTGTGTTTTTGTGCTAGTCAAGCGGTCGCCGACGCGTCCAATAGCCTCCCACGCGGCGGAGTAATGGCATGTCACCGTATCGCCTCCCTCTGCGCTATATTAACCCCCCAACCCCGCCGTGGCAGATCACTGCCCTCTCTCTCGCCTTCTCCCTCGCCTTCTCCTCTCCCCTGCAATCTACCCTAGCAATGGCAGAGCGGTTTCCCGGCGATAACGCGACGGCCAATGGCTTCGGCCGCCGCTTCCTCCATCCGGAGGAGGCGAGGATGTTGTACGAGGCGGGGTACCGCACGCCGCCCGACATGCGCGTCCCCGGCGAGTGGCGGCTGAGCGCGGGAGGCGTTCCCGAGCCTCCGCCACCGGAAGGCGCGGAACGCGTCGACACGATCCAGGAGGTCCTCGCCGGCCTCTCCGAAGAGCAGGCGGAGGACCTACGCTGGAATTCGGCCTGGGGCACAACGGCTGGAGATGTCTTAAGTTCGGCTGCACGTCTCCCCAAACTATGGCACAAATCCCTTTCGGGGTCCTAGGAGTAGGATGGAGGTGGGGTATCAGATAGATACAGAAAATCGAGTCGCTCTCGTGGTTTAGAAAGAGGACCCAGTTCCTTTTTTATTTTTGTGTTCAACGTCCTTGGTGTAAAAAGAGGACCCGACAGTGTTTCCAGATTTGGCTACCATGTATTGGATACGCCTAAAAGTAGAAACTTTTCTGAAATTTTGTGCTAATGCTCTCCGTTAACTTATATATTACTAACTATATAAAAGTTGTCCCGATCGGCGGCCTCTCCGCGATCGGGCAACTGTAGCAATCTACAGTACTACAGTACGCGATCCACGCCGTCGCTCGGCGATCGGACGGCAGTACGACCCCGCGCGCACCATTTTCAAAAACACCCCTCGCTCCCGACAATTTGTTCCGCATCCCACAAAATTACGAAGAAAAGGACATTTTTGCAAATTCTAAAAACCGCAAGGACCTCCGCGCAAAATCGTCGCCATTTTCCCCCTCCCCTCCTCCTCGCGTGCCCGGAGGTCGCCGGCGCCGCCGCGACGCGTCCTCGCCTCTCCGGCCTCCCCGTCCAGATCGACGCAACGGCGTGCTCCGCCGCGCCGCCTTCTCCATCCTCGCCGCCGACGGCGTGCCGGGAGGCCCGATTCACGCCGAAATCGATGCGGCCGCCCTCGCCATCCACCGCCGCTTTCGGCCACCGCCGTGCGCTCTCCGGCGACCTACGCGCGGCGGCGCCGCCACTTTTGGCCTGCGCATGTCCAGGCGCGCCCGCCGCGCCTACGGACGCCTCCCAGGACGCGCCGGTGCGTCGCCGGCGTTGCCGCCGTGCTCGCCGCGACCATCGTGCTCGCTGTGGTCGCACATGACGTCAGCACGACGTCATGGACCCCCCCCCCCCCCCACGTCAACGTTTTTTTAACAGAAAAATGTTTAAACTTGCAAAATCTAATACTTCCAATGTGCCCACCAAAAAAATATGAGGAAAATATCAAAATAACCGAAAAAATACAAGCTATCTAATTATGGCGAAATACAAATATTTTTCAATATTTAAATTCGCTAAAGATTTGGAGACAACCTTAATGCATTTGCTTTAATTATGGAGTTGCATTTACTAAATGCTCATACAATTTCAAATCTGAACATTTTTAAAAAAATACGTTTCTTTTGAGTTCCAATAATTAAAAAAAGTACAATTTCGTGTCCATTTCGGTATTCAATTTTTTTTATTCAACTCTACCCCTCCAAAGAAAAATGGAAAACATACCTAAATGGCCACAAAAAAAACTACCTATTTAAATATATCTAAACGGCCACAGGCAAAATTGCTCGCTATTTACGACACAAGCTACAATTTCGACTTCGAACATTTCCAAAATTAAATGTCCTCGGAATTTGAGCAATTTGCAGACGTTAGATCTGAGCAATTTGCAGACGTGAGACCAAGTCGAGAATGAATAACACCCAGAATTGACAGATTCTTAAATTCTGGCCAAAATACTAAATTCAAACTCTTTTTCGATTTCAACAATTTGAAATCGGCACAAACTTCGCAGCGGTAATTTCCAATCGACAACGTTCAACCACATTAGACAAATGAATTTGAATTTTACCACATCTACGCGGCATACAAGTTTCAATATTTCAAAAAAAAATTGCTTTGCAAATCTAACCAATTCACAAACATGAAAAAAAAATCAAAACAAGTAAAAACGAAACGACTGCTTCACTCTCGCAATAACTCCATAATTTTTAATATTTATGCACAAAATAAATGCATTACACAGACAACGGCATCAATTCTATTCACAACATATATTAAATAACCAAAACAAAAAAACAATTCATATTCACAAAAATATTCACCAACGGCGTATTGAACAGTGCCGCGGTTGTCCCCACCTATCTTACCATATTCATAATCAAACATTAAAATTTGGCGACTATTCGAAATTACCGTAGTATTTCTAAATTTTTAAAATTGGTCACCATTTTTACATAACTTAGATACATTTTCTTTAATTATATTTAAAAATTCATGGCAACAAAGAAACATATTTAAATACTTCAATTTGCTATATATTTGGATATTCTCTAAACTATATAACAAATGCTCATAAAAAACAACACTAACCATCTATGGCAGAACGCAAAACATATTTACAGAATTCAGAATAGTCAATATTTACATGCAACATAAATGAAATTTCCCGAATTGTGAACTCGAATTCAAAAAAAAAAGCACTGCCTCCAACAATGTACTTACATTAAATATTATTTCGCTATTTTAACTTCCTACAATATTAAAGGTACTATATAATATATCCACATGCTCACCAAAAATAAATAATACTCATTAATGCCAAAATACAGACTTAATTAGACAATTCAAAATTGAATAAAAAAATCACACAAGCGCGGCGTGACGACGCGCAAAATACCACTAGTACTATATTTAAAGAGAGTCCGTTTCGCGGCCTCGTGGCACGCCGGCTACTGTTCTAAGGAACAGCTCGGACTGTTCATTGCTACAGTATTAAACAGTGCCCGCGAGGGACCCAATTGCAATTTCCAGAAAACCGAGGGACTTTCCTGCAAAAACATCTCACATCCCCCTCCTCTTCTCTCTCTCCCGCACGGTCAACGCGGCCGCCTCCGATCCGCCACCGCTGCACCAGGCGCGCCACTAATCCATCCCCTGTTTTATGGAAACTAATTCTCTAGGAAAGAGACATTTTGTCGTGGGTTCATATGATCCTGACCGATTAAAAAATTGTAAAACATTTTAAAAATTCTGAAAAATTGGCAACAAACATGTACAGAATTTTCAAAGGTGCAAAGTTCTTGATGAATTGACATTCGTGTTGCACCGTGTAAGAAAAACAAAATCAGTGCTCCAAGAACATATTTAAAATCCTATTTGGTTCATTTTTTTTCGCATAGAGGAACCCAGTTATCATTTCACAAAGAAACTTTACACGTATGGGAGGCGGCTGACCAGTCGTGTCGAGGGCTCGAGGCAAACCTCCACACCACCAGGCAGGTCCCTCCACCCCCACGCTCTCCCTCACTCTTATCTCGCCGTCGTTCCTCTCCGCCCCCCTGACGGGCCCAAGTCCGGCGACCGCCACGGCACTGGAGGCGAGGTAAGCTCCTCCCGTCCGAAACTTCCTCCTACCCGTGTATTATTCCGTTTTGATTGGTTGATTGAATCCTTTATGCCGTAGTATTGTGAGATGGAGCCGGTCTCTTGGAAATTAATTAGCAATCTCTTTTGGCATCGGCAACACCCCATCTCCAGACACCTTAAACATGTGCTAAACAGCTTGGCCAATTCATCTCAAGTCACTCGGTTTCAGGGCAAAGTGTCAAATTCCCCTTCCTTAATCGACTAGAGCACGATTCTTATCCCTATTTGACAGCAACTCAATCTATATATCTTACTACGATGATGGCTATAATCCTCTTCGAATATCAATTGAAATGGATTTGCGTGTCATTGTTTAGCTCTAGCCACTAGTGCAGGCAATTTCAAATGAGATGTCACTCTATAAAAGGGCAAATAATTGATTTGGCCACCATATAGAAATTTAGGACCGACCGAGCCATCTAGACATCTAGTCATACTCCAAGATACTTTTTTGTATTTACCTAAAAATATTTACTTTTTGTATCTTGCGTCTCTGGAAAGCATGTTTTCATCCCCATTGAATTGGTTCTCTCTTATGCAGAAGCTGCCAATTAAAATAGAGCATCTACATCGCCTTTTGAGAAAATATAAAGGGATCTTTCTGCTCTCTTCTGTTACCTTAAGCAAGAATTACGGGGGTTTCTCTAATAGATCTATGCACCGGTGTTGATCTCTTTCCAACCCTTCACTGCAACTCCAGCAAACGATTTTTCCTTAAGGTAAAATGTTGCCTGCTGGACCGTACTCAATTTCTTCGCCACCAGTTCCTGTCATTTCCCATCTCTGGTGTTGCCATCGATTTTAACTTTATCTCTTGTTTATTTGCATTAGGAGCACTAATGTGAGGTATCCCTGTAATTTTGTCAAGTTGCCGACAATTGGAAGAAATAGTGGACACTGCGCCATGAATTCTAGACCAAATTCGGCTTCCAGGTCTGGAACGAATGGGGAACAAGATTATACTATAGGAGAGAATGATGGTGTGATCATCGTCGACCATGGGTCACGTCGACAGGAATCTAATCTCATGCTAAGTAATGAACAGATTATTTTTCGTGCATTTTCTGCTGTTTCTCATGGGTGCTTATCTTGAGTAATTTCTTGAAAATTGCAGACGATTTTGTTGCTATGTTCAGGTCAAGGACTGGCTACAGGATAGTTGAGCCTGCTCATATGGTATATTTGTTGCTCTTGCCTTTTTGTGAAATTACTTTATGAATAGGGAGGTGCAATTATAAATTCGTTAAGTTCTGCTCGAAGCTTGAAGTTCTAGTGAAAATTTTCTTATCATCAAAGTAACTGTTGGTTCCATCGTTAGGGGGGTTGTCCAGCATTGTCTGATGGAAAACTGGCAATCAGTAGTTAACTTCTATTTTGGATTTGAAGTTACATAAAGTATTTCTGGATTTTTTCTGCTTATCACTGGGCATGGCTAGAATGTAATTGAGTGAAAGGCTTTACTCATAATTTCAGTTTACCAATTTAAAATTCAGATGGAGTGGAGACTATTCTTTGAAGTTACCTTTTACTGACAAGACTCACAAGATCACTCCCGGGCAAAACAGAAAAATAAAGACCCAAATGAGCACTCATTTAAAATTCTCTATCTGACATGATATTATTCGATAGCTATGCATCCAGTAAGTCTCTGCCTATTTACCCATGGAAATCCGTATATACCACTGTACTTTCTTAGCTTCTTGATCCACCCGACAATACATTACTAAGAAGTGCTTCTATGCTCTCTATCTCCTCTGCATCACTAGTTCACTACATGTTGTTATTGAACTCGTGTCCTTTACTTGTATTGCGGGTTTGCTGCTTCAGCTAAATCATGTTGCCAGCTTCTATTTTTCACTTCTCCCAATGGTCTTATCTTAGACCGGGAAATCTCATGTTATATGGGCAAAGGGCTGAAAAGATAAGCAATAAATTACACAGCCGAACCAACAGGAATGAGATCCTTTTTATATCTTTAGTTTCTTTTTTATTTATTATTTCGATCAAAACATGTAGCACCAGATAAATAGTGACTTTGATTTACGAAGCTGTAACTTTGACGCCATTGCTTGTTGAAGACGAAGTGAAACAAATGTAAAAGTGCAAGCATTATGCCCACTTTACAATTATTCCCCTTTCGGAGTGTCCATGTACAGTTGTTTAGCTTGCAGATTGGGTTTGACCCAGTTAAAATATTTAAAGACATGTGTTTCTTTGGATCTCTTGATATCAATACATATGCCCGACTTTGTTGAATAGCATAAAGGATCATGTTCTTCCATATTAATGTTTACATAGTGCAATTTAGATTAATCAGCACAGCCAACTTTACATAAATGGATGTCTCTGTTGCGGGCTAAATCCTTGGTAGCATTGTTGCCATGTTAGATAAGATAGCTATGAATAAGGATGTTCACGTGATCCAGCCCAGCAAAGGCTAGAAAGCTGAAAGTGATCACAACCTCAGTCTAGTGTCTAGGTGGTCTACCTTATCTTACTTTTCAGGGACACTGGCTAAAGTTAAATCTTCGTTATTGGGAGAAATAACCATGAAAAGTAAATACATGTTTTTGTGAAGCATGTATCTGATTTCTGGCATCCTAGTTCCGAATCTGAAGTTCAAACTAGACATATTCTGTTGCCAAAATCCATCAAGGAACACTTTGAGTTCGTGTTAATATCACATGGTATTGTAGTTGAGGATGCAAAACATATTTAATGTCCTAAGTTGTCAGCTTCTCTTAAAGTGAGCTGATGTGTCCAAGATAAGCATGTGCCGCTGTTAATGTTTCTCATGTTCCTGTTTCTGATCCCTTGTAGTGACATATAAGTAACTTAAATTTGTTTTCCAAGTTGTACTGATTTGGAAATATTTCCTGAAGATATTGTTTTCACAAGTTGTATTTCAAAATTATCCTAAAAGATATTTGTGGCATAATTGGGAATTTTACTTGTTTATTGAAACCATTGCTCAGATTTCGTTGACAGATATGTAAGTTTATATGATAGTACCATTCTAGCACGTTCCGGTCATCCCTATATGAATTGATCAAGTACAAGTAGAGATAATTCTCTGATGTATATCTGGGTGGTTGCGAAAGGCAACATTTTGCTGAATGTGTGCTTTTGTCAAAATGAAGGAGCTAGCTGAGCCTACTATTAAGGAAGCATTTGGAAAATGTGTCCAGCAAGGAGCATCCCGCATTATTGTCAGTCCATATTTCCTTTCACCTGGACGGCACTGGAATCAAGTATGTCTGAGTCTTTTAATATTGGTTATGCTGAATGTTAGACTTATGGCTATATATCTCTTTCTTAATATGTTCGGTACAGAAGAAGGTAGCGTTATCTATCTTTTACTTTAATGCTTATATAGCTATAGTAAGACTAGAGTTTTCAAACAGTTTTGCAATGTTTTTTCTCAGGATATTCCTTCTTAGCAGCAGAAGCCTCTAAAGAGCACTCGAATGTGGCCTACATTGTCACTGCTCCTCTTGGATTGCATGAGCTTATGGTGGTATGTGTTCATTAATCCCCTCTAAATTATTTCCATCACACTACATCATGCAGACAGTAGTTGTAGTCGTTAAGAGAAAAGCAAACTAGATCGGCATTAAAAGTTTGAAACTGCATTTGTTTAGACACTTCTTATTCTTCAAGTCCTCAAAGAAAATCGTGGAACAGGAATGTGAATTTTCCTTGGGAAGGCTAGAGGTTATAGTCGACGTTGGTTGATTATTTTTAACTTCTCTAATTTAAAACCGAATATGGAATTTTGATTTCATTCGGCTCCTTTATGGATATTCCCACCACTTAACATCTATGTCAGCTTTTCTATTTGCATGGAAGCAAAGCTAAGTAGATCTACTAGAATGAGGCAATTGCAGATAACACCACTTGTTGAAGGCATTTTTGCGCAAAACCACAACCATGTGTTTTTTCTTTGTGCACAGAACGCTCCAGTATGTGATTTTGCTGTATATGTATGTCACCTTGTTGCTATATTAGTAAGTGGTACGACAGTATGCGAAACCAGAAACAAAAGTTATAAAATTCCGTGTGAAACATGCATGTTTTTGCGGGATGTTATGAACGATCGCATCAAGTACTGTCTGAAACACGTTGCGGGGGATGCCGACGAGTGTACAGTATGTGCTGGAACTGGAAAGTGCCACCTCTACTCTTGATTTTGGCGATTGTGTTTCAGGCGATCTCAGTTTTTGGCTAACAGCAGAGCAGCGCGGATGGCTGCCACCTTTTTCGACCGTGTTCCTTGTATCTGCCGTCTAACCAGAAGATGATGTAACGATTATCTCGGCGGCTTTGTTCAGCCTGTAGTTCTTGAACGAGTTCAGTAGTTGTCATTAACAAGAGAGAGTAAATTCGTTGTCATGTAAATCGAAGTGAAGTCTGGAGTATTTTCCCGTCTCGGCTACTGTCACGAAGGCTGACTTTAGTAAGCCCCAAAGTCAGGCGACTCTGATTCACTGATATGTGGGCTCGTCATATTTGGGCTACGCGTGTCGGTGACTAAGTCTTTCAAGGTATTTGTCGCCCACCTTCGGTTCCGGTGGATAGCCATTGGATCAAACGGTAAAGCTAGACTATCAGACCATTTAGGCCAACTCCAACGGTTTTCCCACAACTCCAACGAGTCCCCATTTTCTCCTGACCTGTCCGCACTCCGCAGTACACAAATCATTCAGAGAGCAGCTTTTTGGCTCCCGGGTGCAAATGCATCCTATATTTAAAACACATTTTAAACTCATTTTGAAATGTTAAAAAAATTCAAAAAATGTCCGCGTGTACATCTTTGCATCCTTTGTGTTCACAAAGTTGTTTGACTAAAAACCGACTTTTTTGTGGTCTATGTAAAAAGACAAAATTGGTGCTAAAATAAGCCTTTTCATGTAAAATCTTTTTGTCTTTTTAATACAAGTCATAACAAATGCTAGTTTCTCGTGAAACTGTACATGCACACATAGAATATGAAGATGTATGCTCAGAATTTTTTTCGACACTTCAAAATATGATTTTTTTTGATAAAGGGAGCATATGCTCTTGAGAGCCAAAGTGAATTTCTGAATCATTCTTTTTTATTGCCGCTCGGTACCACTCCCCCCTCACTTCGCCTTGGCTTCCGTACGTTTCCTTGCCTCATGCCCGCGCCATCGACACAACGAAAGTGTAGATCAGAGTTGGGCGTATCTGCCGCACCTCATGATGCCTCACCACGGTCGAGTGGCGGCCGAGGGTGCGATTCGGGCCGTTATCGAGGTGTTGCTGGTCCTCCTTCATCTGCCCTGGCCAACACTGCCGCGCGCCGCTTCTCCTTGTCGAGCTCCCCCCTCTTTCTCTAAGGCGACGTTTGGCCGGTGCACACACGACCACAAGGCTGGTGTTGGCATGCGGCCAAGACTGACGCTGGATGGGGCGCACGAGTAAGCGTGCATGAACCTAGAGGCGCCGTATGTCACCTCCCGCACCGGTGACACCCAAATTTCATTAGAGGTCCGCCGCCGCCCAAAGTTTACGAGCGCCTCTACAGCTCTAGATCACGTGAACCCCATCCTTTCGCCTATTTTTTTTGAAACGGGGCAAAAGTTTTGCCTTTTCATTGATATAGAAGAATAGAATTGGCCAGTTTATAAGGGAAACTGGCCGAAAACCGATACAACACAAAACACATCACGCCGGCCCCGAGGCCACGCCCCACACGAGTCGACGACTAAGGTGCCCAAGCAACCAAAGCCGACACCAAAACACCTCAACGCAAACAGCGGAGGCGAACATCCGGAGCCGCCGCTCCGACATCCACGCCGGCCGCAAGGCCGCGCCACCACACAAGTCGACGACCAAGTCGCCCGAGCGACCAAAACCGCCACTCAAACACCTCAACGCAACACAGCGGAGGCGATAGTCCGGAGCCGCTGCTCCGACATCCACGCCGGCCCTAGGGCCACGCACCGCCTAGCCGATGACGAAAGATTCGTCGCCGCTCACCACCAAACTCCCACCACTTGTCCCTCCGGTCGGCGGGACATCCAAGGCGAGGCCCCAAGAGGTAAGCGACGCAAGAGCGCCGCCCTCGCCTGATCCCGCGTGGGATCTGAGGTTTCCCCCGGAGAACCCCGGGCGGATGAGCGACAACACCATCACGACGACGCCTTCAAGAAGGACACGGCGCCAAAGGGCGTCGCCGTCGTCGGTCCCGGCTGAAAGCCAAGACAGGGTTTTCACCCGACGATGAGTCGCGAACAACCAACCCGCCCATCCGGGACCGACCGAGCCGCCATCGCCATCCCGCACGCAAATCGCCAGCCCCACGCGCCCGACGATCTGAGGCCACGGACGAAACTGGGCGCCGGGGCCCAGTTCCGCCTCCCGCGGAGCCACCTCCTAACTCGGCGCGAAGAAGAGAACCACCATCCGGGGCCGCCGCCCCGGCATCCGGGCGCCACATCAGCCGACGGACGCCCACGAAGCTTAGCCGTCGACCCCGCCGTCAAAGCCCTCGGAACTGGGCAGCCGGGTCTAGCATCCCCGCGCCGCCTCGCCTAGGCTCCCCGTCGCCGCGACGAAGACGCCGCCGTCCAGATCATCACCGATGCTCGCGAGATTGTCGCCGAAGCGACCAGAGCGAACCCGAGCAGCCGCCACCGCGCGCTGGACCGAAGAACACCACCACCTCAGCCCTCCACCTCGCACACCAACTGCAGCCAGCCGCACGCCAAACCGTACTCACGCTGAGCCTCCGAAGCTGACGCGACGTGCCAGCAAAGGAGGCTGAAACGGAGCGCCGCCTGCGCTGCCGCCCCCGCGCTCGGCCGAACCGCTGGACACCTGTGACACCCCTCCCTGGCACATATCACCAGAGAGGCAGTCGTCCCGTGCGCCATCCCAAGATAACTGGCCGCACGTCACAACAGTGTTACATAATGGAAATCATGACACAATCAGGCACATCAGTGCTACAAATGGTTTACAAGGCCATCAAGGAATGACGAAATATCAATCCCAGCATGGCACGATACAGAGTTTTAACTGGCAGCGGAAGACATATGAGAGGCTACGGCTTGGAGCGGCTCCACTCCACAGGTTCTGGCTGGGCTACTGATCCTAGCACATTCTTGCTCCATCTCCTTGCTAAAGTAGAAGATGAATCCTCGACAAAACCTGGCCACAATCACAAGGCCCGTGAGTACATTATTATGCACTCAGCAAGTATCGCCACTCACTACAAACAATCCAACAATCATGCAACAAGATATACATTGGAAATAAAATCCTACAACATGGCAAGAGTCTACTCGAGATAGACCAATATGATAACATAAAGGTAGCATGGCATCACAAGCAAAACATGGCATAAACAAACAACAAGAGTATCACCGGTACAGAGTCCAAGCCAGGTGGGGTTGGATCGTATACCGGCAATCAAACAAAGAGATTACCTGTGACGAGTAGACGAGTGTACTAGTTGGTACCAAATAATACATGACATCACCTGTGATCACTGCTAGGCCCACTGGCCTCATCATTTCACCCTGGGCATGCACGGTTGATGTGGGCTCTGGCCTAACTATAGGCTTCCCAACGCATCACACCGCCATCCCTAAACTTGGTTCACAATCACATCTCAAGTAACGTTCCCTGCATCAACTTATTGTTCATTTAGTGAAATCAGGTTGTTCATCTTTCTTCAAACAGAACTTAAGTTTAACCTCCTGACACGACACGGACACACAGTGTGACCGACACTGAACTGTTGTTCCATAACCTTGGAACGAGGCTAGACATCCAGATTTGACACTCTCGAGAGGTTGCAATTACCACCCACCTAAGTGCACCACACTCAGCCGGTACTTTAGGATATCATCCTTAAGGAAAACTCAGCAAGATACACTCACCTGACCGTTCACGCTACCAAGACACTCCCTATATAGCCACCGACATAACTATATGCCTTATGCAGAAGTGAATCCGGCACGTCCCCAACCCATGAGCGACGCCTAGCTCCGGAACCTTCGCAAGACTAGCCCCGACCAACTATGGTAACCGACTAGACTTGCCAAAAGGGTGGCATCAAAGGAGGCTCAATAGGATTACGTAGGTTAAGGCCCGCCCATGTGAGCGACAGTGGCAGTGCGTTCGATGTTCAGATTAGTGGCACTATGGACTGACCCTATCGATGTTTGGAGGGGTGTTTCATTTAATCAAGTTTCATCATAACAAGTTCAAACAACAGAGGATTAGTCCAGCATAATAATCACGATATCAATATCATATACCATCAAACAACAAGGTATTAGCAACATACAGTAAGCACATAACAACATCACTTGAATAACCATAACACTTGCAGGTATAGATATTAACGTAACAATAATAACAATGCCCGGGTGACTGTGGCGGGAGACCCGGCCGGTGTCACTCGGGGGTTAGTGTTCACAGAATAATAGCATAATGTTTCAAACGGATGACGGTGGCGGGCAACCCGGCCGGTGTCACCGTAAAAGAATGAACCGAAAAACACTCATAAGAATGAGAGAGCATCCATTCCACTCGAGGGTTACCCTGACGTGGTGTCAGCAATCTCGGCAATAAGAACCAAATGGAAAGTCAGCTCCCAAGCGTCGCAGTCCGGGTGGTCTATGCCAACCATATTTGACGGAGGGACAAGGCAAATAACTCTTTTGGCAAATGCCCCCAACTCCGAGGATCATAAGACGACATTCGTCCGCTCCTCACCTCGGCGAAGAAGAAAGAAGCAAACAAAGCCCCGCAAACGCGAGACGCACAGTTGTAATAATTCCCCCATTCCTTTGACTGAGGCGGTACCACCGGCCATTGTCTCGGGAATGTGAGTGATGCACAGATAAGCAGTTATGAAGTAGTGCAATAATTTAAATGCAATATGGCATACATACAACACTACAAGGTTCATATAAAATATGGACAACAAACAGACATGCAATAAAATAGCAGACAGGCCTAACAATAGAACAGGAGACAGACATAAACACCCGGCATGGTATTAATGTGGCGCCCTGACCCGACTGTTATACAGTGATGCTGCGTGTCACCGGTTAAGCGATACAAGCGGAGGTTACGGGTTTACCAATCCCCGGCCAAAACCTTTGGCAGGCGTTGCTGGGTACACCTCACTCCAGACAACGCAACACCCCGATTGATGCCTTAACACGGGCGCAACCCTCAAGGCATAATAGTAAGATCAAGACTTGTGGAACAACTGGCACATCACAGACTCTACGACACAAAAATCATATAGTTCAACTCTTATACAGAGAAAGATAGCAAATGACAAACAGAGGTCACAGACCCAACATTACAACATGCGGAAGCGAAGTGTGTTGTTCTAAACAACAAGAACCATCATATGGCCTAAGAGGCCTGCAGATAAACATCCAGCGCCAGCTGTTCCGGGATGTCCCAAGCTGCCACCTGGGAACCCCAGACTACTCGTCGACGTCCACAAAGAACCCACCTTCGAGGTCGGTGAAGTCCTCCTCTGAAACAAAAGCAAACGACGTTGAGTTCGACGAACTCGCAAGATTAAGAGCTAATATATGCTCCATGATTGGCTTTCAAAGGTTGTATGGCTGTTTTGCATAAAGCTGATTTTATTTATGGAAAACATAACTCAAAGGCATCGACTAAACAGAGTAGTTTTCAAAAGAGGTAAGAAGTACTCTTTCTTTCATCACCTTTCTCAACATCAACCATTGTACCTGTTCATCAAAGGCACCTCACCGAATCACCCTCGAGGAAGCTCACCTTGCATTTGTGAGTGGTACCTCTAGTACCCAGTTTTTAATCATTCCGTTAAAGTTATTCTATGATCTTACCTTCACTTCCCAAGTCGTCCTTAACCGCGGACACGGCTTTTCGAAAAGATTTAACCCTGCAGGGGTGTACAAATGTTTGCCACGCGTACCGTCCGGCCCATTACCTGATCATTAGCTCTCTTCCGTGGAAAGCTGGCTGGGTGGGAGCGGTGTCGACTTCTCCCTCGTTAAGGACTAACCCAGGATCATCAGTGAGGACGAAACACAGATCATCGACACCGTGCCCCGTGGCCACTCGTTTTCCTAACACCACAATCCTCATACCATTCTCAGCCACCAACTCACGCACGCGCAAATGGAAGCCCAAACTAGAGGACCCTGGCTAGCCCCGCTCGAGTTATTTAGTCTATGAGGGTTCCTGCACTGCGAATGCATAGACCTCACGCATGGTTGCACGCTCAGTCTTGGTTCAAGAGGTAAAGAACTCGCACCTAGGCGGTGAGAACGAGACAAAACACCACAACCACAGTGGCCTCTCATCCCCACCTTTAAGCATTTTATTATCCGTCACCATAATTCTCCACCATCATCTCAACATTTCACACCTGTTTCCAACAACACATATATCCACCGTATAGCTATGCATATCACTAGGCATGGCTAAGCATCACATAGCATTTATAAGTAGCTCGGCCCACAACACAAACCTATGGATAATAGGAGGGGAAACAGATAGTGGCATAGGGAATTAATGCAACTATAGGATACTCTAATCCGACAAAAGTTGACATTTAGAACCGGATGCAATATTATAGTGGAGAAAATAATTGCGGAAAATAGGATAAGATATGCTCAGAGGGGGGATTACGCTTGCCTGGATCAACGTGCTGGTAGTACGGGTCTTCGGGTATTGTGGAGTAACCCCGGTTGCTTGATCTAACGAAAACAAACATCGGGAGAGAACAATCAATCACCACACATCTGCTCAACAAAATGCAATGCGCAAACATATGATGACATGACATTTTAAATCCCCGGGAGGGGGATGATGCAATTATTCCGATTAAACGGAGTTCGGGTGCTTAGAGGGGCGCATCCCGGATATCCGTGAATTTAGGTCATGAAGTGTCTCACTTGTTGATTACGGTAGTCGAAACCCTAGGGTATAACTTGTAGATGCTTATGACATGATCATATGGGAGATGCAGGGTTTCGGTGATTAAACATGCAGGAAAGGGATGCTCCCGGTTATTTCACATTTTTATGATCCAAGGGTATACGAACACATTTTGGGATGTCCCGACAAAAGTTGTTACCTCTTTTAAAACTGCCCGGATTATAATTTAATCCAACGCCGAACAGTTGTTTAAAAACGAAAATAGAAAGACAAAACTTAGACAGGAATATACTTGTCCTGGACCAAAACGGAAATTCCGAATTTTTCCTAAATCGGAATATCCGATGCACTGTTCACCAGAGAAAAATGGCTAAGGAAAGAAATTTCTTCGTACTGATCGAAATCGGAAAATCCGAGTTACCTCGGTTCGGATTATCCGATGTTCGCTGCGAGGATGAAAATTTGGCTAAGGACCTTAAACTCAGTGGTACTGGAACTAATCGGAATTTCCGGCTCGGCGTCGCTCGGAAAATCCGCGCGCGCGAGGGCACGGCGACAGGAACATCGGCGACGGCGGCGAACGGCTACGGCGTGGTGGAGCGTGAGCCAGTGCGAGAGATAGGGAGAGGGGAGAGGGGCCAGTAGCTCACCACGCACGTTGGGGAGGTCGGGGTGGCTAGAGGAAGTTCGACGGCGGCGGATTCGCTCGCGGCGGAGCTCGGGCGGCAGCGGCGGAGTTGAGGACGGCGGCGTCGATTCGCTGCATTTCGGCACGCTTCCGTTGGTGGAGAGGAGCAGCACGGCGAGGCGGACGTCGTGGTGTGCACGGGAGGACCGAGGATGGCTCGACGGTGACGGAATCGACCGGCGCAGCGGCGGCCGTGGTCGAAGAAGGTGCGGAAGGCGCGGTTGATTCCCGGAGCTACACGGCGTCCTAGCTCGATTCCGGTGGCGAGGAAGGAGAAGACGGCGCGGCAGAGCTCGTGGCGGTCCTGGCTTGGCCTGGGGCTGCTTCAGTCGACGGCGGCGAAGACGGCCATGGCGCGGCTGGGGTTCGTGTCGTGGGGAGAAACAGAGAGGGAACGGGAGCAGGTGAGCGGCAGTGGATAGGGGAGCAGGGCGGACTCGTGCCCTGGTCTTCTTCTGGCAGGGAAGAGGCAGAGAAGGAGGGGGCCCTGGCGCGGGTGGGCGTCGCGCGAGCGACAGCGCGGCATGGCGCTCGCGGGAGAGGTGGGAGGAGAGAGACGCTGGGAGTTTTGCGAAAAACCCCCTGGGCAAAAGTTTTCCACCACGGATAGGTCCTTGTCTATTTTAATTTTGAAACAGCAGCAATTCCCTGATTTTATTGAGGCACTTCGTCACTTTCAAAAATTACGAGAAAATTTGTGTGGCCTCCCCATAACCAGTAGAAGGCCCACAAAAATTGGGGTTTCAAAATAAACTGTTTTTGACAACCTTTGTTCATGGAGTTTGGATATGGCATTTTTGCTAAAACCAAAATAATAGTACTTTGGAATTTTTAGAGCAAGGGCAAAAATATTATTTTGAACTCTTGAAACCTTCCTGACAAATATAAGACGTCAAGTATTTGTTTTGCAAGTTAGAGTGCTTTCATTGTTTTGAAATTTGCTTAAGCAAGTTTGGCATTTTGTTTTTAAAATGGTGCCAAACCAATTGTGTTATTTGTTTAGCACTTTAGAATGGATGCCATGATGCAATGAAACACAAAAGCGGAAAAATTACACAGGTTTTCCAGGTTATTAACTTCGGGCTGTTACAATTAAGCAGATAAACAAACAAGCATTGCAGGACGGCTCATAGCAAGGGGTTAGCTTGCCTGCGAAGACGGGTTCCAGATGGTTTGGGCAGTCTCGGACTCGTCGCGGTCTAGAATCCCGAAAACGCCTAAACACGGAGGGACATACAACACATAAAATAATGGCCACGAAACTAACTAATCTACAACATGGGAAAAAATAGACCCACTGGATCGAGCTCGTCGAAACAAGGATTTAGGAATTTGAATCACCTGAAACGGAGCTACGGATCAAAAGTTACGGCCGTGCGAAGCATAGCTATTCGACGCACGCGCGCGGTGGATAGCTATCCGCCGCTGAAGGCTGGGCTGGTTGCGTCTTCCAGAGAAATACGCGTCCCCAATCGGAAAGCGTAATGCACGGAATACGCCTTCGCTTGAGGCAAGCGTAAACCTGGAAATGCGCCGATCGGTTCACTGCAGTCTTTCTTCGAGCTTGCTTTTGCTCACGTACGGGAGACCGACGTCGCCGACGACCGCCGGCGATGGGCAGCCCGGCGAGGCTAGCCGAAGACCGCGGCGTGCTGCAGGAGCTCCGCCATGCTCGGGGATGGGTCGAACGTGCCGAGGGGAGGCCGGGGCGTGAGGCGCGCGTGCTCAGCTTCGCGGCCATGGCGGCTCCTCACGGGTGGCCTCTGGCGCCGGTTGCCAGGGAGGCGAACTCGCCGACTGGCGGCGGGGATAGGAAGGCGGCGGCGTACCGCGGCCAGGGGAGGGGCTAGGGACCAGGGGGAGAGCTATGGGTGCAGAGCTGCCGTGTGCTCCGAAGCTTCGGCCATGGCGGCCACGATTTTGGGGAGGGATTTTCTGTGGTTCCTCTCACGTTCGTGCACCGAACGAGGAGGCAGGGAAGAGAGAATGGGTGCAGTAGCTCGGGAACGGGCCTGGGGGTGCTCTTATATACGCAGGAGAGGAGGAGAGGTAGGTGCCGGCCGTGGCGGCCATTAAATCCATCGATGAGGTCATGGCTTGCGTCCTCCGGCCACAGGGGAGGGATAAGGAGGGGGAGCGGATAGGGAGGCCGTGCTGGAGGCACAGTAGAGCACGTGGGTGCACTGCTGCAAGAGATAAGGCAGGGGCTAGGGTTTTGCACAGGAGCATGCCGACAGTGGCATGTCCAGAGCACGCCTTGACCGACATCGTCGCGTTCCCGATGATCTAGGGCACTAAAAAGAAAACGGGTCGCGTCACTTGGTTACACTAACACTACACACAACACACAGCAAGCAAAACATCAAATTGGGACAAAAGGCCAGTGCAAAGTTTTGAAAAGTTCAAATGCCCTCAAGGTGTTCGATGCAAAGAAAAGGGACTTCCTCTATCCCAATGGAGCTGGGATTTCTACTGGTGGTGTTCTACTGGTAGGGGAGCAATGTGGTCTAGTTTCACCCAATTTGGAGAAAGTTTCATGTGTAAACATTTTCGGGTTTTGGAAAGGGCAGAAGGTGTTCGATGGGTGTCCTACAAGAAAATTTTGGTCTAAATCATCTCAAATTTCTTGGGGTGGCTCATAATGGGATATGAAACACTTCCTCAGGTGGACAAGATTTATGGTGGAGTGGAAGTAGGGTTTTGGATTAAATGGCCTGGTAGTGGCAGATTTGGTAATTTCCTCAATCTAAAAAGTTGCATAGGTCATGGCTATGTTCATGCATATATGGGATATACATGATGATAGGTGTCTCTGGGATTTTTGGCGCAATTTTCTAAGCAAGATAAATGAGGGTTGCTTTGGAGAGGCGAGATATGCTTTATAATTCCTAAAGAAAAGGAATTAAGGTTTTATATAGAAAACCCTGATAAATGGAATCAAAGGGGATCAGAAACATTTGGAGAATATTCCCGGGGTTGGGACAAAGAGAGATACATCAATCACCAAAAGTTCAAATGAGTTCTGATAAAACCCAGAGAAATCCAAATTAAAAGGTTTTCGCAAATTTTTATTTCACCCTTTTTCAGGAAAACCGGTTAGTGAAAATCGGGGTGTTACAACACCGCGCCGCACCTCGCGACGCATCGGAACCGCCGAAGCCCGCCAAGCCCATCTGGGCCCAGATCGGGCCCTGGCCGCACCACCGCCCAGCGGCCGCGCCGGGGAGCCGCCGCCGCCACCTGCCGCACCGCGCGAGCACCATCCACAGGCAGACGTCGAGCTGCGCTCCGCCGGAAGACCGGCCAAGAGCCACTGCATCGACGCGTAGCCGCGAGAGAGGAGCGGCGCGGCCCAGACCTCGCGTCCACCACGGATCCCTCCCAGCAGCCTTTGGCAGCAGCGGGAGCCGCCGCCACCGCGGCGAGGCCGGCGGCAGCGGTGTAGGGGCAGGGGCGGCCTGGGGCCTGGCGGCGGGGCGGGCAGAGGTTCCCCCGAGTCGCCCGCAGTCAGGCGACGCGAGGGTGTTTTTGATAATCCGACCCCTTCCTTCCTTTTGCCTATTGATGTTATATTTTTTTTACTTATTCTTGAAATCCTCAGAACCAAACATTGTCTTCATCATGACACAACCATAGAACGAGCACAAATACATGGTGGAGCGAGTAGTTGCTCTGGTTTCAGATTTTGAAGATTTTGTCTCAATTTTCCCTCACTGCAGATAAAAGTCAAATCTCATGTCACGCTTTTAATCGTTCTGTACCGTCCAACATGTTCTCTAGATGTTTCTTTGCGCTGTGACCTCTCATGCTTTCAACTCATATCTATTCTATTTCTCTACAACGGTTTATACGGGTTTTTGGCAGTCCGATTAATTTATAACGTTACGGGTCGGATATTTTGAAATTAGGAATCGACCAATGATAGGAATATTATATTTAACTAGCAAATATGCCGTGCGTTGCAACGAGAGTAAAAACATCTGTGTCGTGGAAGCGCACAAAGTAAGCTCTTGTTCCTACAACCTTGGGATAGCGCTAGGCGTCCCCCGGGATCTTTCCGTCTGATCCCGGGTCGCACGCCGTCCGATTAGATGTCTAGGAGCCGTCGGATCACTCCTCACCCCCACCAACCCCGCGCGGAGCTGCAAACGCAGCAAAAAACAGACGCGCGTAGCAAAACTGTAATAACCGAAAATCGGGCACAATCCCGTGACTTGCGCGAGGCGGACGGCGACGGCAAGGCGGCGCGCCGTGTAGCTCCGCCGTTGCTGCCGAGATGGACCACCTCCGCCGCCCCATCCTCTATCCACCCCCTGGGCATCCTAATCACGTTTCAGCGCCCTCGATAGTTGCTTCCAGCTCGAATCCGCCCGCACGGCAACGGCGTCGACCTACGTACGGATCTGCGAACGGCGGCGCAAATCCAACGTTCATGCAAGGATTTATGCATGATCTGATGAATCCAGCGAGTGTTCTTGATGCGGATCCAGAGACTGAGCAGCCCACATCTTCGGTAAGTCTGAAATTTTGCTACTGAAATTTCAGATCCTTGCGTGCAGCAACTCCTCGTTGCTTTGTTCGTTTTTCGTGTTGTAGCAACTCCTAGCCGTAAACTTGTGTGCTTGCCTGCTTGAATTTGTAAGTAGCATGGATCATTGTGCGTAGCAAAACCTACAAAAGGTAGCAGAAATTCAGTTGAGCAGAAAAATTCAGTAGGTTCCAAATTCAGAATCGTTGTAGCAACTCCTACAAAAGCACATTATCATCTGTAATGTAGCAAAACATTTACATTTTTATAGAAAAATTTACAGGCTGTTTTGCAATACAGTGCTACCCTATTTTTAAGAATGAACTGGGTAATTGCTGCATGAGTAACATTTGATGCTTCAAGTTCAAAATAAAAAATGGACTAATGGTACATTAAAATTGTGTTTTGATGTGCAGGAGTTTGTTGCGGACAGCATACTAGGAGGTTTTGACCTAAACAGGTCTGTTCATTCAGAAGGTTTTGATGATTATGTGCAACCTGACAATGGACCAAATGACTTTGCTGACGGGCCACAAAGTGCAACAAGTACTGCTGCTGAAGAAATTGGTGAAGAGGTTTGCTCCCAACCAGTTGTTCCATTTGTTGGAATGACCTTTGCCACCATAGAGCAAGCACAGATAGTCTACAATGACTATGCCTGGAAGATGGGGTTTGGGACACACATTGGGAACACCAAGTACAGCCAAGCTAGGAATGCTCCCAAAGACACGATTCTGAGCAGGTTGTTCGAGTGTGTGCATACTGGGAGAGTTGCTCCTGAAAAACCTGCTGCTGCTGAAGGCAAATCTTCTGTTGCTACGATGGTGGACGATGCAACAGTAGATATGAGCGCCTACTCTGGACAGAAGTCTCGCAACAAGCAAGCTGGTGTGCACAAGGTTGCTCCTGACGCAAGACAGCGCAGCAAGTTGCTCCGACATGATTGCAAAGCTAAGATGCTAGTAGGGAGGCGTGAAGGTGTTTGGACTGTGACTGTTTTTGTGGAGGAGCATACCCACCCAATGGTGCAGCAAATTGGACGCCGCCGGTACTACCGATCTCACAGAAAGGTGCCAGAGGAGGATTTTCAGTATATGCAGACATTGCACGATCAAAACATAACCACAGCAAAAATAATGGGTTGTCTGGGAAGTGTGCATGGAGGTGACCCAAGATGTCTAGGTTACGTGAAGAGGGATGTTACCAACATCAGGAGGTTGCTGCGAGAAGATGTCACGCTCCGAGATATGAACATGACCGTTGAGTATTTCAAGCAGCGGCAAGCCGTCAGCCCTGGTTTCTTCTATGCTACGCAGGTCGACGGCAATAATTCTGTGAGAGCTCTGTTTTGGGTTGATGAGAGGACACGTGCATTGTACAGCAAGTACAGGGACTGCGTCTTCTTCGACACCACGTTCTGTACCAATCGCTATAACATGCCTTTCGCTCCCATAGTTGGCATCAACAACCACACCCACACCCACACTATTGTACTGGGTTGTGCTCTGCTACCGGATGAGAAGGTTGAAACATTTAAGTGGGTCTTTGAGAAATGGATGGAAGCAATGGGTGGGGAGCACCTGCACCATATAATGACTGATCAATGCAGCAAAATTGCCGCAGCAATAAAAGAAATTTTCAAAAATTCAGTACACCGGGCCTGCGTCTTCCATGTACCGCGCCTAGCAAAAACCAAACTGGGGCCGCTGGTGAGAGAAGGTAACCCGTTTGCTGATGCTTTCTATGCATGCATATATGGCACATACACTGTTGAGGAATTTGAGATTTGCTGGCAGCAAATGCTTCCAAATTTTGCTCTTGCCGAGAACAAACACCTGCAAAATATGTGGAAAGCTAGAGCTACATGGGCTCCGATGTATTTCAGGAAATGTTTCTTCCCATTCACAAGCACAACAGGGAGATCAGAAGGTCTGAATTCGTACTTCAAGTCGTTGATCACGCCTAGTGACTCTGTTTGGACCTTTGTGCAGCAATATGAGTTGTGCCAGAACTTGATGCTTGATCGCGAGGACAACTCAGGGTTCTTAATGGAAGCTACAACAGCACCACTGTGCGGGAGGTGAGGATATATGTACATGTAGCACTGTTTTACTGCTGTAGCAAAACTGGTTTTATTCAAGGTAGCAACGTGAGAGCAGTATTGAAGCAACGATACTAGTGTATTGTAGCAACTATAAATAGTGTATTGTAGCAAAACAGAAAAGGATAAAAAATGTTAAGTCAACATATCATTGTAGCTTTGCATTCTATCTGATGTAGCACCTGCTAATATCTGTTGTAACATTTTAAAAAAAAATGCAGCTACCCATTGAAAAGCAGGCAGTTGAATTCTACACCAGGGAGGTGTTTGAGAGATTTCAGAAAATGATTACTGCGTCAACAAGGTTTTATCCACTGCGAGCAGAGGAAGAAGTCATGTGTTACGATCTTGTTCCCAACCCAGGAATTCAAATGAAGACATATCGGGTTCGAGTGGTGGTTGACGATGGGCTTTATTCATGTGGCTGCAACATGTTTGAGATGTGTGGTCTGATATGCCCTCATATCATCCGGGTCATGGTGCACATGAATGTGCAGGTGATACCAGAGAGATACATGTTGCGTCGGTGGTCTGCTGCAGCAACAACTCCATCCGGAGCCCCTGGTACAGACACCATCAGGTTTGGTGTCCCTCCAACCAACACACTCAAGTACACCTCTCTATGCAGGAAGATGAATGCTCTGGCATCAGATGCATGCTTCGCTGAAGCTACATACGAAGTGGTGTCTGACATGGTTGAAGAAGCAACTATACGGGTTGCTGCGATTACTAGAGCATTAGTTGAAGCGGCTAAACTACCGCAGCAGCAAGATGCAGGAAACAACAATGCTCACACAACTGAAGCAGAGGGGCAAGGGGCACAAGCAGAACAGACACAAAAAGATGCAGCAGCTAGTAGCTTTCTGAGAAATCCTGCTAGGGTAAAGCCTGCTGGACGCCCAAAATTGAAGGAGCAGAGGCGTAAGCCGTTGATAGAGCTGTGCCAGGATGCAGCAGCAAAAAAAGGAAGAAGGCTAATGAACCAAAAACAGAGAAGAAGAAGAAGAAGAAGAAGAAGAAGGTGCCAAAAGAACCTAGGAAGAAAAGGACAAAGAAATGCCCGTTTTGCAACGAGGAAGGTCATGTGGTGCAAGAATGCAAGTATTTCAAAGCAAAGCAGGAGAGGGATGCTGAGTTGGCAGCAGGAGCTGAGTTGAGGCTGTAGATGCTATAGATAAAAATGCTACATACATTCTTATGTAACTAAAAATCGCACTTACTTTTCCGAAAAAGACCACATGGTACCACTTGTATATGTTATTTGGTTCTGCTGAGGTTGCAGCAATTGAGGCTAAGCATACATCATATAAACTATCTGTTGTCTTTTGATTATGTTAGCAATTATGTGTTTCAAAAGAATATAATTGTTGTCTGGAAAAAGCTTGTAGCAAGCACATCTAATTATTGTAGCAAAACAATTTATGTAAATGAGCAAAATTCTTGTACCAAAAAACCTGGTGTTTCTGGGTCCATGTAGCAAACATATCGTTGCTTTGATGCATATTATTTTTGCTTATGTAGCAAAACAAATAATCTGTTGTAGCAAATTTGGATTTCAAGAAAGTAACAAGGAAACTGACGATATACTTCAGACTGACCGAGCAAACTGGCATCATTAATGTAGCATTCAGTTGATTCTATTTCAGCAAGATCTTTAAACACATGCAGCAAAACACAAAAACAAATCCTAGAAAAAGACCATCTCTCTTACAAGTTTCCTACAGGAGAGAAGTTCATACGGACGCAAAAATGGATTACATAAGTAGCAAACTACATGATAGTTTCCTAAACTGGGTTACATAAGTAGCAAAATGGGTTGCGTATTCAGCTCGCTATCTCGTCAACCAAGTCCTCCTCCATTATCTTGACAAGGTTCCCCTTGTTCTCCCTGGAATCATTGAGTGTTGCTGCAGCAGTCATGCGAAATCTTGGCAATCCATCAACATCGAAATCCAACATCACCTTCCCATTGAAGTTTTCCATGTAGAGCATTGTGAAGAATCCACAATCGTAGCTGTAACAAAGAAAAACAGACAAAAGTTAATGTAAAACTAGTAAACACACAACACGAAAAATGTAGTTTTTTCCTGCAGTAATCTAGTAGCAAGTACAAAACTATGGTGCAGCAAAAAAAGTAAGCTTACGGTGTTTTTTTGTTTCGGGTGGGGAAGGCTGACGTGCGTGAAGCTTGACCAGTAAATGTTGTTGGAGCATTTTGAAACAGAAACAAGCTTCACAAAGTTTGTAAACTACATAAACAAAAAGTTGTGACATGTTAGATACACAGTTACTAAGATTAAGACACTAGAAAGGTGTTCTGTAGCAACTCACCAAGTTACTTGCTGCTTCCTCCAATATGGTCTTGTCCTTGGATTTTGTGATAGAATCAAAAGTATGATACTGCTTGTGCAGCAAGTTAACTGAACACAGAATCCAATGGTTGCTCATTACAACAGGGAAGTGAAGCTGCATTTGCAACATTGAAGCATAAAAAAAGGGGCTCAACAAAAGAACATTCATGTAAAAATCCAACAAAAATCATAGGAGTGTATGGTTTTGTTGTATAAAAATATGAATAACTCACAAGGTCAGACTTCATAATCTTGAACTCCTTATTTTGGGTAGTGAACTCTCTCAAGCAACCTTCTGCATCAATTTTTTCTGGATCCGCAGTTAGCCTCATCTGTTTTGTTTTTGGAGCAAACAAGAAAACCAAATGTAACAGAGCATGGTCAGATCAGGGTAGCAAAATAATAATTATGAAGCAGGTTAACAAAGCATGGTAAGATCAGGTAGCAAAACTCACCGTTAAGTAACTAGAAAAAGCGTACTTCTTCAACTCTTTTGCACTCTTCTTCGATGCTTCTTTTGATACCTTGTTTGAATTCTCGGTCCACAAACCCATGATCTGAGAATCGAGACATGCGCGAGGCCGCAGAGAGGAATAGAAGCTCTTGTATGAACAGTGAGTACGCCCAATTTCAATGAATGGGGTGCTGCATTGAAACAAAAAAATTATGTCAAAATAGCAACATTACTAGTAGCAAGATAACTATAGATAGGTAGCAAACCATATATTTATAACAGCATATGTACAACAGTAAGGCAGCATTTTGGCAAAGTACAAAAGACTTATGATGAAGCATTAAGTTATTAACAATGTAGCTACTAGTATCCAAGAAATGTAGCAAAAAACTCACGGGATTGCATTTTTCTTCTTCATACGGTCAGTCTTGAAATTCCGAGTATGAGTGACAAACTTTTCATATGTGGTAGTAACATCTGAAGGAGCCTTCTTGCTCTTTGCCTTTTTGTTAGGAAGCAAGTCCTCCTTCATAGCCCTCCTGTATCTTGTCTTCTTCTCAAGTGTTGCAACACCTACACTGTCATCTTTCTCCATAGCATCTGGAAAAAAGCGACATTGCACACAAATGAAGAAATGAGAAAAAATGAAGTGAATGCATCTGAAAAACAAACAAAAATAGATGCCAGTAAATGAACCTTTCATGTTGGGCTGTGCTGGAGTCAGAGCCTCGGGTTCCTCAAGTGTTGCTTCAACATTTTTTTGTGCAACAACAGTGTATGCAACATCAGAGATGGAGTCTGAAGCATCAGCAATAGTGTCGGTCAGCAAAACAGTTGCTACAACATCGTTTCCCTCAGTAGTTGCTCCCAAGACAGTTGCTTCAGCATCACCCTGTTCAGCAATTGCTTCCCTGCTGCTTGAAGCATCAATTCCCTGCTGCTTTGCTTTGTCTTCCTCTGGTCCAGTGCCACGGTTCTCTGCACAGTGATGCATGTAAAATGCATACATGAACTTTACATTTTATTACTTGATATTCCAACTTATTTGCATCATATATGGGTTATATTTATGTTTTATAATGATTTTAGGGGATAATTCACAATTTCCCCATTTATTTGGAATTAACTCTGCACTGGCAGAAAACCCTATTTTCTATATTTTTATGTTTCAGGGACCCAAACGACGTCCAAATGACCTAATATTTTACGGGCGTCAGTTTTTGGAAGGAACGAAGCGTAGGAGCGAAGGAAGCGAACAAACGGAGATCCGAGGGCCAAAAGAGGTGGGCCACGGCCAGATTCCTTGGCCGCGTGGGACCCCCATCTTGGGCCTCGTGGCTCCGATGCCGTCCGTTTTCGTCTCCGTGGCTTCGTCTTGACCTAAAACCGACTATAAAAATAGTCCCCCGAGGCTTTCGGAAGAGGCGGCGGAGAAACACAAAACCACGAAACAGGAGACAGAAGGCTGCCGCCGGAGAAGATCGGAGGGGGAAACGCCGCCGGAATCACCTCCGGAAGGCTCCTCCATCCCCCTCCGGAGTCTCCATCAACACCACCGTCAAGACCAGCACCATCTCCATCACCATCTTCGTGATCCACTTCATCCCCCTCATAGTTTGAGATTGTTGAACCCTAGCTATTGTCTAAGTACTATTCTACATGTTTGTGAATTGCTACTTGTCATTGTTTTGTGGGGAGATTATATTCTCAGATTGTGTTGTATCACTTATGCCATTGAATCATATCATGTCTTCGCGTTGTGAGTAGTTCTCTCATGTTCCTGGGGCATAGGATGGATTGGCAATGATTTATTTATGACATGTGTTGGTATTTTGTCTAGTGTTTATCTTTTTATGTAATTCTATGATGGTGTTGTGCGAACGTCGACTGCACATCACTTCACCTATATGGGCTCATAGGAGAACACCGTAGTGTAATGGAGTGAGGGAGACTTGGGAGGACATGTAAACCTGAGACCGAGTCATGAAGTTGCATTATGAGGGTATTAGTATCGGGGACCTTAGAGTTTAAGGCTATGGTGGGACTCTATGTCTTAATAACTCTTGTGCAGTCATTTACTTGGCCATAAGAACCATCATAAGGGGTTTAGTTTATTTATTTAGCTTTCCCTAATTATGGCTCCGTCCAAAAGAAGATTAAAACTTGACAAAATGTTTACCTTGTTGTTCTAGAAATATTTATGCCATGAAGTCTAGGTAGCCCTTGGGAACGTTCTCCACTTATAAGAAACACACACTTGAGCTTGTCCTCTTGCTGCATAGAGGATTGGGCTTTCTCTCTTTGAGAGCTTTCACTTGTCATATTTTATTTTCAGCTTTTTACTTTATTGCAAACTCTAGCCAAAAACCCAAAAACACTTGCATCATTTAATCATTTTAGTTTGTCTAGTGCATAGATAATAAGAGAAGTGACACTCTTATTTGAGAGGATAAATACTTATACCTTCTACTCCTCGTGGGATCGATACTATACTTACACATTGAAGATTTCAACGATCCCCTATACTTGTGGGTATCAAGACATTTTCTGGCGCCGTTGCCGGGGAGTGTAGCGCTTAAGTTTTTATTCTTGTTTGCACTAGATATTTATTTTCAGTTTTGCATATATCTAGTTTACTTCAGTTTTGCATTTAGTTTAGTTTTACTTTCAGTTATATATATCAAAACCCAAAAAAATTAGAAAATGGAAAATACCATAAAAACTCTTCCGGAGATAATGAATCTTTACTATGGATACATGAAAGCTTCTAAAATTGCTGAGGAATTTAGAGAGTCAACAGAACGGAAAATACTAAAAGATTTCATGGAAAGTTTAAATTATATTGCTGGAGAGTGGCTTTTATTCCATGATAATAAAACTTGTTGCTTTAAACATACTGATAGACACTTTGAATTTCAATGTAAGTTCCATGAAGAACGTGTCATAGCATCTTACCATACTTATGATTACACTCATTTAGGGATGGAACAAGTAGAGGAATTTGTTACTTATTATGCATCTAATGAATTGCACACCTTTGCTAATGAAAATAAAACTTGCCCTAGAGTTAAGAGATTCGAAGGAAAGGTCACTTCTATTCTTGAATATTGCATAGCCAAGTTCTCTCAAAATATTTATGTTGTTGACTATAATGAGAGGGGCAAGGTTCCCCAAGAAAGTACTGATGTTTTGCAGGAAGAAGATGATGAAAACATAAGCTTGGAAGAGGAAGAATGTGAAGAAGAGGATAAAAACCTAAGCTTGGGGATGCCCATGCAACCCCAAGAAGATGATGAAAATGATGAACAACTAGAGAATGAAGAGAGGAAACTTCCACCTTCACCACCTATGGATGAGGGTAACACTCAAATTTTGTTGATGATAAACTTTGCTTTTATGATTCTGATGATGAAGAGGAATATAACCTATGTCTAATGAGAACATTATTGATAATAATTTTAAAAATGATGAGGAGTATGGTTTAGACATGTTTTATGATAGTACTCTAGATGATGGTCCTATTTTGCTTGATAATCCTCCATGTTTAGAACTTGTTACTAAATTATGTGGGATAAAGATGATATACTTGCTGTTTGTGACAATACTCTCACTCATGAGAGTCCTACTTTGTCTTTGAATTCTCCTGATTACACTATAGAGGAGAAAAATTATTTTGATGATACTATGTCTCCCATTTATGACGATTACAATGATGAATGTGATATTTTCAGTCCACCTACTATTGAGGATAAAGTTTATTATGATTATGATATGCCTCCTATATATGATGATTACAATGATGATTATGAATGTTTTACTCCCACTATCACTAATAAGAAGGATTTTACTTATGTGGAGAGTATTAATACTTTTATGCTTGTAGATCATGAAAGACATGCTTTATGTCATAATTATATTGTTGAATTCATTCATGATGCTACTGAAAGTTATTATGAGAGGGGAAAACATGGTTCTAAACATTTCAATATTATTACGTTTCCTCTCTTTAAGTTCAAAGTCTTGAAATTGCTCTTGTTTTATCTTCCTATGCTACTTGCTTTGTGTTTCAATGATTTATTTTCTTACAAGATCCCAATGCATAGGAAGTGGGTTAGACTTAAATGTGTTTCATATTTTTCTCTTGATGCTCTCTTTTGCATTTCAATTCTTATTCCTATGTGAGCATCATTAAAACTATCATGTCTAGCTAAAAGACGTTAAAGAAAAGCGCTTGTGGGAGACAACCCATGATTTTTTATATTCAGTTTCATTTTTGGTTTTTGAGTCAAGGTGCTTGATTACTACTGTAACAACACCTTTGTATCTTATTTTTCATCTTTATGGCAAGAATAACCTCTTTTGAGAGGTAGGATTAAACAATAGTGATTTGCTGTCCAGAAAACAGATTCCTGAGCTTCACTGCGAAAAATGTATAAAATCACAGAAGAGGAATTTTGACTGATATTTTACGACAGCAATATTCAGTTATTAATACACATTTCATTAGTTCAAAGTTTTCTGATTTGAGCAACGTAAGTGCCTCTGAAAATTCACTCTTTACGGGCTGTCCAGTTTTTGACAGATTCTGTCTTTATTTTGCATTACTCTCATTACTTGTGTTTTGTGGTTCTTTTGATCAAAGAACAATATACAACCATAGTAACAGTAATTAATGTTTAGAATCAACTCATGATATGTCTTTGCTATACCTATGTGGATTTAATTTATGGAGACACTAACCCCTCTAATCAAGTTTTATGATGAGTTTTGTGTAAAGAGAATTTTCAAGTGGAAGAGTTGAGGGTGATGAACAAGATCAAGAGGGACAAAACTCAAGCTTGGGGATGTTACCCCTAGGCTCACCCTACATATATCAAATAAGTACAAGAATTCAAGCTTGGGGATGCCAAGCCACCTCACTCCAACCATCTTGATACCAAGTAAGTAAGCCTAGCTATATGGCTATAAAGAAAGCGCTTTACGGGAGGCAACCCGGTTGTTTTTGCTTTTGGTTTTCTTTGTGTCCTCTTGCTGTAACAAGAGACTTAGTTTTTAGTTTTGTTTCTGAATTTTTAATAAAGTGCCAAGTTTTACCCATTTTGGTTGAAAAAGTTGCTTATTGTATTCGGAGATTTTATTCCAGCACGAATCTGTGCACGGTATGATTTTTCATTCCTATTCTGTAACTCCGAATGAGCTGATATTTGAACTGTAGTTGCAACTTTTCATCCTCTGTAAGCATGAATTTTTCAGAATTTTTCGACATATTTAAGTAGGGTAGAAAAATGCGTTTTGCTGCTGCTGTTTTTCTGGACAGATTCTGTCCCATTTTGTTTGATGCATTCTTTGAACTTTTAACTTGAATCTTTTTGATCCAATTGAGTTTATAAGTAGGCATACAACATTATACACTTTCTGGACATTCATATGAATTTTTGTTTAAGGATTTTATGCAGCAAGCAATTCATTTGTCTATCACTACTAATGTCACCCCACAGAAAAGAAATGGGAGAAACGGTGTTTTGAAGTTTTTTCACAGGGATTAGAGGAGATGCACCAAGAGCTATCCAAGGATGGTGAAGACCATAAGCTTGGGGATGTGAAGACAACCCCACTGGACCAACACACTCTCGGTTTGCACACGTCTAACTTCTGTTTTTCGATCAATGCACTTTATCGCATAAACTTGGAGCGTCTTTATTTGCTTTTTATTTCGGTTTGATTTTTGTTTGTCTTGAGACCACCACTATCATTTATATATGAGAGAGCTACTGGAAATTTGGGTTGAATTAAGTTGGATGCTATTAAAAAGATTGGGAAAGGGATGTTTGAGTTGATTCAAAAAGATACATATAGTTGCATGATTCATGTGCTTTTTAATGAGTATTAATTTGCAAGTGTTTTATCAAGAGCTATCTTTTATTCATGTTTTGATGCTGAATGTTACTTTACTTTGTTTAACATGGATTGGTTAGTTCTATGGACACTTATGCATGCATTTAGACGGTCAACTTTCTCCCTCTTGCTAGCCCAAAAATTCCAACAAGTAAAAACTTGTTTTCCAACACCTTCAACCAAAGTTTTTCCAGTGAGTCCACCATATCTACCTATTAGCTTTATGCTATTCCGAGTATGTTTATCATGTTATATTGTATTATCTATACTTCTGAATTAAAATGCTTATGTTATTGATTGTTATGGGAAAAGTTGGTTAAAGAGCTCTCACGAACTTGATGCACACTTACTTTTATTGCACTTAATAAACATGACCATTGTGATTAAAATTATGAAGTTGTGAGCTTGACAAGAGTCTTGGTTGGGAGTTAGCTCATATGTGCTGTCACATGGCAAGCTTTCAACGTGCTCTTAATTATATTTAGTTGATATCATGTACTTTTGTTTATGGATGCTTATCATGGTGCCAAATAAATGCGGAAACTTAGTAAGTTTAATGAGTTTGTATAAATGGCTAGAGAGACGCCTGGGCCGCTAATCTAAGCCATGCATCATTCATGGTGGAAATTTACTTACATGCTATGGTGAACCTTCAGTGATGCACCTCACAATAAAAAGCTATACCAATAGTAAATAAAAAGGGTGTTGAGATTGTTCATTTTGTTTGTTTGTCTTGTCATTTTGACATGGGCTTGTTCCATGTCCTGGGACAAGAGGTACCCCAGTTGACGCTCTTGATGACGCTATTATATTACTTACAATGACTTAACTTGAACTTGCTTTGTGGCCCAGTTGAGTAACACCGTGGTGTAGGTACTCGTATTCACGGGGCATGAGGCATTCAACCCATACTTTGTCAAGCACATACTCATATTTGCTTTCACTTTAAACTTTAACCATTCAAGATGCTATGATAGGGGTAATGAGAGCTCACACCAATGATACCACATTGCAAACATTAACTTAAGTAGAAGCATTTGGAAGCTAGATGAAACTTATTCATGTTTTACCTCTACTTATTTATATATCTTTCCAAAGTGTCCACTTTTATATTCAGATTTTACAAGAATACTCTATGACCATTATAGGATGTTTTTACTTTTCATTATGCATACATTTGTTCCATAGTGCTTTCTTCTATGTTACACTTTGTGAATTATCATTGAACATCCTTTCATTGAATATTTGATATCACTTTATAATCTATCTTGTATATTGCTACTCCTTTGAGAATGAATCATTTGACTTTATGTAGCAATAGTAATCATCTTTGATATCCATTGATAGTATTAAAATGCAAAGTCCATGTTAGTTTTATCACCTTCATACTCGAGGACGAGTATTGGTTAAGCTTGGGGATGTTGATGCATGTAAAATGCATACATGAACTTTACATTTTATTACTTGATATTCCAACTTATTTGCATCATATATGGGTTATATTTATGTTTTATAATGATTTTAGGGGATAATTCACAGTTTCCCCATTTATTTGGAATTAACCCTGCACTGGCAGAAAACCCTATTTTCTATATTTTTATGTTTCAGGGACCCAAACGACGTCCAAATGACCTAATATTTTACGGGCGTCAGTTTTTGGAAGGAACGAAGCGTAGGAGCGAAGGAAGCGAACAAACGGAGATCCGAGGGCCAAAAGAGGTGGGCCCACGCGGCCAGATTCCTTGGCCGCGTGGGACCCCCATCTTGGGCCTCGTGGCTCCGATGCCGTCCGTTTTCGTCTCCGTGGCTTCGTCTTGACCTAAAACCGACTATAAAAATAGTCCCCCGAGGAGTTTCGGAAGAGGCGGCGGAGAAACACAAAACCACGAAACAGGAGACAGAAGGCTGCCGCCGGAGAAGATCGGAGGGGGGAAACGCCGCCGGAATCACCTCCGGAAGGCTCCTCCATCCCCCTCCGGAGTCTCCATCAACACCACCGTCAAGACCAGCACCATCTTCGTGATCCACTTCATCCCCCTCATAGTTTGAGATTGTTGAACCCTAGCTATTGTCTAAGTACTATTCTACATGTTTGTGAATTGCTACTTGTCATTGTTTTGTGGGGAGATTATATTCTCAGATTGTGTTGTATCACTTATGCCATTGAATCATATCATGTCTTCGCGTTGTGAGTAGTTCTCTCATGTTCCTGGGGGCATAGGATGGATTGGCAATGATTTATTTATGACATGTGTTGGTATTTTGTCTAGTGTTTATCTTTTTATGTAATTCTATGATGGTGTTGTGCGAACGTCGACTGCACATCACTTCACCTATATGGGCTCATAGGAGAACACCGTAGTGTAATGGAGTGAGGGAGACTTGGGAGGACATGTAAACCTGAGACCGAGTCATGAAGTTGCATTATGAGGGTATTAGTATCGGGGACCTTAGAGTTTAAGGCTATGGTGGGACTCTATGTCTTAATAACTCTTGTGCAGTCATTTACTTGGCCATAAGAACCATCATAAGGGGGTTTAGTTTATTTATTTAGCTTTCCCTAATTATGGCTCCGTCCAAAAGAAGATTAAAACTTGACAAAATGCTTACCTTGTTGTTCTAGAAATATTTATGCCATGAAGTCTAGGTAGCCCTTGGGAACGTTCTCCACTTATAAGAAACACACACTTGAGCTTGTCCTCTCGCTGCATAGAGGATTGGGCTTTCTCTCTTTGAGAGCTTTCACTTGTCATATTTTATTTTCAGCTTTTTTCTTTATTGCAAACTCTACGCAAAAAACCCAAAAACACTTGCATCATTTAATCATTTTAGTTTGTCTAGTGCATAGATAATAAGAGAAGTGACACTCTTATTTGAGAGGATAAATACTTATACCTTCTACTCCTCGTGGGATCGATACTATACTTACACATTGAAGATTTCAACGATCCCCTATACTTGTGGGTATGACACAGATACCTGCATCAGCCTCCTCCAAAGGTGTATTTAAGGCATTCTTCCGACGAGATTCCTGGCTTTGGCTGCATAGTTAGAATGATGGGATGTCATCCCAATATCCTGGTGGTATCACCCTCCTTGGACTTGGATCTGGGACTGGATCGACAGTAGCAGGCCTGACCGGGCTATTAATTTCTGCACGTTCAGCAGCTGCAGCTCCGGTGCCAGATGAATCAATGATAACAGCAGGTTGTGGCTCGTTTTCTTACACAATACAACAGCTTGAGATGTCTGCTGTCATAGTATCCTTGACTTGCTGCTGTCCCTCTTTAAATTTCACCACGGCGACCCTATCCTTCCTTTGGTCATCAGCTTGTTCTGAATTCGCCTCCGGAAGCCTAAGCTTCTTTCTCTGCTCCCCCCATTTTGGATTCAACACCGTGTCCCTCGCCCTCTTCTGCTGGTCATCACCTTTGGTTGCACACTCGGGGAGCACGGCGTCCTTTGCTGCGTAGTCTTTTTTAGCAACATTTGTGACTGCACCCTCATTTGCCACAGTCTCTTTTGGTGCGCACTCTTTTGCCACAACCTGTTTTGCTGAGTCTTCCTTAGTATCCTCTTTTGCTGCAAAACCCTCTTTTGCTCCAACAGCAGCATCTGTTGCAGAACCCTCTTTTGCTGATGCACCCTCTTTTGCTACAACAGCAACATCTTTACATGACGAATCTTTTGCTGTCACGCCTTTAGCTGAAGGTTGTTCTGCTATGACAGCATCAGTTACAGGAACAATGGTTCCACTTGCAACAGGTGCTGGCTTCTTCTTCTTCTTGAAAACTTTTTTAAAACCAGTTGCAGGTTTGGTTGCCTTATCCATAACCTCCTTCCCCTTTGGTTTACTGCTCTGTCCCTCACCACCTTTTGCTACACGCCCTTGCACCACCCCATCTTTCTTTGCACCATCATTTCTTCCAGCAAATGTATTGTTGGGTGCATCCTCCTCCTGCGACGCCAAATCTTTCTGCACGTCTCTCAGCTGGTGTGATGAAGTGTCCGTTGAAAACACAAAGCTTGGGCCATCACCTTCTCTCATAGCAGCATCAACATCGTTCAGGAAAGAAGCCATGCATTTTGCATGCGCAAGTTTCAGACCTTGGTTAAGTTGCTTCAGTGCATCATCAACATCAGTAGCAAAAAGGATCTTATGCTTCTCATACAAACACTTGAACCTAGGAGGAACCTGTAAGCAAAAAAGTAAAAATGTGATACTATCAGCAAATATTGTATATAGCATATAATAATAACTAAAACAGCAAAACAAAAAGACTATTGATGCAAACTATGCCACCTAAGACAACATTTTTATCTAAAACACATCATTGTTAGAAAAACATCAGGGGCAAAATAAAAAAAGTAGTAGCAAATAATATTTTCTTTAGTAGCAACTTATGTGTACTAATGATTCACAAAAAAATAACTAAAGCAACAAAACAAAGAATCTATACCTCTAAATCCTGCATACTAGGGAACTCAATCCAGTCCTTCAGGGATGCTGACGGGTTGACTTCAAAATCTTCTACAGTAGCACTGCTTGGTCCTGCTACTAAACCATAGATTGTTTTCGAGGATTCCAGAAACTGCACAGGAAAAATACAATTGTTGCATAAGAAAAAATAACACAAAAAAAAGAAGGAAAAGGAATAAGGTTTGCAGTGCATTACAGGACGCTTCCCAAAGATAGTCTTGTTATTCGGGTCCAAGTTGTCCAGGTCGATCTCCATTATGAAATTGAAGTCATTGCTTCTCACAAAGCATGCTCTAGGGAGAGAATAGTTAATGCGGTGCGTGTTTGTTGGGATATCTAGATGGTCCATGTAGATAATCTATCATTATAAAAAAATAGTTTAGGTCAAGCAATGCTGCAAAAAAAAAATCAAAAAGCTATGATCCAACCTACAAAAGAACAGTATGAACATATGCTGCAAATATAAATCAATATAAGCTACAAAAAAGGTGAACATATGCTACCATATATGTCGATCTATGCTACACCATAAGCAAAAAATATAGGTGAACATATGCTACAAAGAAATGTAAATCTTTGGTACACATAAGCAAAAAACAGAAAAATAAGGGCTCACTTACAGCAAGCACCAGCAGGGGTCCACATATCCAGAAATCAAACTTCGTTGCTCCCTTCTCCAAAACCAGAGGCCTTGCCTTCATAAGTTGAATTTTTTCTACATACTGCATAGCCAACTCCAATATGTGCTCGTCCCAATCGAACTCATGCACCTTCTTTGGAACATCCATGCTACCCAGGTAGTCCAAGCACATCATATTGCCAGAGCCAGGGTGCAACACGGTAGCACAGCAAAGCAGGTCCCAGTGCCTGATAACAGCATCTTCATCAAGCGGGTCTTGCGCCTGCAGCAAGTCTAGTACATTCGATATGGGGAGGCGGGGTGGTCGCCTTTGTACCAATTTTTCATTTTAGAGTTGACACTCTTCGTCAAAAGCTGAACTGGCTTGCTCCCGGAGCGAAGGTTGAACACTTTGCTCACCATGTCCTTCGTGAACACTATCCTTTAGCCACCATAGTTGAATTCACGAAGCTTGGCGGTTGTATTGACAACAATGAAATCAATAAGCTCATTCGAAACATGGAAGGGAGAAACATCCAGCAGAGAGGCGAAGGCGCTATGCTTCTTGATTATGTCCCTCTTGACAGGAAGAAGATCTTTTGCAATGCCATGCAAACGCTTGGCAGCAAAACGATTCTTAGAAATCCACTGCTCAACAACACCCATCTTCTGAAAAATGCAGCAAAAACAACAAAAATCAGTAGCTGCAGATAAGCATGTGGGGGGTCCTAATGAAGCAGAAACTCTATACATAAAACAGCAAAACAAATGCTTGCTAATCAAACCTACCACAGAGAAAACCTTATAACAACAAGCATCAAACACTTGTAGCAAGCAAATACTCATGGGATTTAGAAATTTTGCAACATACAGCAAAATTAATCATGGTGGATAGCAACCTACAACCAAACATTACAGCAAAAATAATCATGAAAAATAGCAAAATAACATAACATAAACAACAATTCATGATCAATTCACGTAATCTAACAACATAGAACATGGATTTGACTCTGACAAATTGCACAACTAAATAAGCATGGGCATGGGATGAACTGAAAAACGCAATTTGGTGGCGAAATTAAAACCTAACAGAAGCAAATAGAATCCTATAGTGAATTGGGGGAGAGCACACACCGTAATTTGTTGGCTCACTGGTAGAACCCCTAATTAAACCGTCGAAGCGCTCGTCGGATAAAGCTCCAGCTCGCCTGAAACCCTAGAAAAACGAGCTGCCGTAGATTCAGACACAAAATTGACAAAAATCCACAAATGATTCGCGAAGCGGGGGTGCGGCGGAGGACGAGGAACTCACGGGGGAGCGAGGCGGATCTGTCGAAGCAGCAGAGACCGCAGGGCGGCGTGCGGGTAGCTCCGGCGCCGTTGAGCGGTGGTTCGGTCGAGGAGAAGTCGCGGACGTACGACGAAGGACGAGGAAGAAGCACGTAACACACGCGGGGGGGGGGGGTTCGACGGCGGCATTGCAGCAGAACGACGGCGGCGCGCGGGTGAGCTCGCAATAACGCCGCCTCCGTTCGCAGCGGCGCGGCCGAGAGAGACAGTGCGAGAGACGGAAATGGAAACCGCTGCCTTGCAGCAAAAGTTGGTTGTAGGAAAACAGAGAAGCGTCGTGGTCGACGTGGACGCGCGACAGCCACGGGATGTAAGAGGATCAGACGGTGCGCGAGGGGGTGGATGGTTGCCAGAGATCCCCCGGATGATTACAACCCTTTCCCTTGCAAAAATCAGCCAATTTTAGCATGACCACAACATGCTCCACGGTCACGCGTGCCGTCACTACGTCCTCTAACAACTGTTTCAGCCAGGCCGTCTGGTACGTGCGCTAGCGCCAACATAGCCCTGCGCCGATATCGTCACCTCACCTCACTCCACGAATGGTTTCACATTTCCAAGGAATTGGGGAGTAGATGAAACCGAGGAAGGTGGATAAATCACTGGGGAGTGGGGAGGACTTGGAATGCATGACACCCATTCGATCATCCGCTTCGACACCGACAACGTAGAGGCATTCACCGATGAATTCCCATAAAATTTTGATAGACATCGAAGTGCAATTTAGTAGACGACTATAGGCGAAAAAATAGGTGGGAATCTTCCTCCCTCCCACCCATTTAGGTGTACTAGGCAGAATCGACGGAAATGAGATGCAACTTCAGTGTTCAAAGAATTTGGAAATATTACGTCAAATCCAATGTGCTCCACTATCGGGTAACTGAGAGAAGACCGTAGTATAAATTCTGTAATAAGAAACATAATACTCTCTCCGTTCCAAATGAGTTGACTTGCCTTTATCTAAATACGGATGTACCTATACTTTTTTTAGTGTTTAGATACATACATGTCTAGATAAAAAAAATCATGGTAATACGATTCTCATTGATAAATAGAAGACGAGATACAAAGTACGTATAAACCGATCTTACAGATCTGAAAAGATAGGATAAACCTATGTGACAAACCAATGCATATCCATCTTCTTCGGCACCACCGTAGCAGCCACCAAAGAAAAACTAGACAGATCACCTCTTCACCCGAGCTCGATGCGGCTCCATCGCTGATCATCAGCTTTTCGGACCTCCAAAGTAGTTTGTCATAGGACAAATCATTGTCGTTGAAAGAATCAGACCGGGGCAGCACGACCGCGGACACGCCATCGAACTTCAGCACTGGCACCCCCGCACGACGACGTCGGAGTAGGGAATCAGAACCGTCAGCCTCCAACCACGGACCCAACACAAGGTGCACCATCTTCCAGCTGTCACCAGTGCAGACCACCGTCTGCACGTACTCCTGAACGAATTCTCTCTGTTCCACCATGGCACCGGAGACAACGCCGCAACAGCGGGGATAGAACAGGAGGAAAAACACATCTGATGGAGTCACCGCCGCCGCCTCGCCGACACCATCCATGAACCCTACAGCCACCGATCTAAAAGATCGGCCAGCACACAATGCCACCAACTCCGAGACGCCACCATGAAGGATAACGCCGGTGTGGGAAAAGAGTTGAGGCAGATTTATTTGCCCGGGCGCCGCTCCCACCACCCCAACGGCGCACCATGCCAGAATCTTGCTAACCCTAACTACCATGCAAAAACGGGGGTCCCCCTCCCTCCTGCCGCCGGAGCGGCAAGCGGAAGGAGAGGGACCAACACACTCGCCGGAGATTGGAGGGAGAAAAAAGCTTCCGCCGCCGCCGCCTGGAAGAGACGTGGAACCCTACGCGAGCGGTCGAACTAGCCAGCTACGCATGTCTAGATAAATATGTGTCAACTAATTTGGAATGGAGGGAGTATTAGTTGACCAGAAAATGTCAGTAGAAAGGGCCCAGCAGCTGAGCAGCCTCCCCTCTCCGGCCTTGAGCCCTTGACTAGGCAGTGAAAGCGCGGCCAGTGGAGAAGGAAGCCCCGTCCCGTGACCAGACCCCCTGTCTTCCCACCACCCCTTCCTTTCCCCTTCCGGCATTCAAAACCCCAGCTGCTGCGGCACCATTGCCTCCAGTCCCCCTTACCAAGAAAAGCTGCTCTCTCTTGGGGGTTTCCGTCCTTGGTAGGTTGCCCTCTTTGATTCCCCTCCTCCATTATTGGTATGTGAGAAGAGAAATCGCATTTCTTGGGGCGGTGCTTTGGTTTCTTGCCGTGGGTACGATCAAGGGTTTCTTGAGGTGGGTTGGTTCGAATCGCAGCATCGATCAAAGGCCCGTCTCCTCCTCCTCCTCCTCCTCCGCCGCCGCCATTGTCCCCTCCTTGGTCTCTGCTCTCGGGCTGCCGGAAAAAAGGCATTTATTTTGGGGGTTTTCTCTGCCCAGGGTTTCTTGATTTTTGTTTTCTACCCTGACCCGATCGAGAGGTTTTTTCTTGGTTCGAATCGAGGAGTTCGGAGCATCAATCGAAATCCCTCCTCTGTCTCCTCCTCCCGCTGCTCCGCCATTGCCTGCCTCCCCAGTACCCCTTGGTCTCTGCTAGTGCTTCCCAAAAAAAAGGCATTTCTTTTGGGGGGTTTTTCCGCCGGGGGGGCAATTGATGATAACCCCCCTAGTTCGCGCTAGTTCTATCATATGCCCCCCTTGTGTCACTGACATGTGGGACCGGACCCCACATGTCAGTGACACAAAGGGGGGCATATGATAGAAGCCACGTCAACTGGGGGGTTATCATCAATTTTGCCTCCGTCGGGGGCTTCTTCAATTTTCATTTGCTAGGTTTCTTGCCCTGAGATTATAAATGCTTTCTCTCTTCAGTTCCTTCGGATCGGGTTTTTCCCTGTTGTCTCCTGGTTTTGGTTTTGCCTCGTCTCCTCGTGATCGTCCATTGTTCTGTTTGATGGGGAAATATTTTATCTTGTGTCTAATGCGAAATTTCGATTTCGTCCTGTGGCTCCTTTTTTCTTGTCTGGGCATCGCATTGCATGCTCTGCTTTGGGTTTCCCCTCATGCTCTTTTCTCCATTTTCTTGTTTGGGCATCGCATATGCATGCTCTGCTTTGGGGTTTCCCCTCATGTTCTTTTCTCCATTTAACTGTGTGGAATGCCGTAACCTGTTTCTCGGTTTTGAGCAGACCTCGTCGTCTGATGCCAAGATGGCGAGCAGAGGATCCGGAAACTGGGCTTTAGTAGAGCATGGACACCACAGCCGGGCAAGCAGAGTGTACTCGTTTCAGATCCTGTTGCCAAATGGCACAAGCACCGGCCTCACGCTCAAGGATCCTGGAGAAGAGATGTCGCTTCATGATTTCTTATATCATATTAGGACAGAGTTGGAGGATGTCCCCATGGATGGTGGTGAAAGGCGGGGAATCGAATGGAGCGGCGATGTTTATTTGGAGGACCTACTGGATAGAAAGATTGACAAGAAAGTGAAGTTTAGTGATTTTGTCACTAACAGTACTAACATATTAAGACTCCAGGTAAGTAAGCTCCCAGCGAACACAATGCATCGTATTTTGATTCATGAAAATTGTTGCAGGCTATCTAATGCTACCTTTTTCTTTCTATCCATTTATTTTGCTAGGATGGTGAAGGTTATGTCAGAACATTTGAGGTTACTATTCCAACTAATCTTCTTCCATACATGTCTCATATTTAAACAATACCACTGAGCATTGTATGCATGCTTCTCGTAGAGAATTGGAATCGTGTTCCCTTTGAAATGAGCTTCAAAAACCGTCATTCTATCCTGCTAAGATATATTTCCAACATTAGTACCCCTTGAAGATCCCATAATTTTTGCGGGGTCATTCATTGGCTGTTCATAAATATAAGTGTCAAACACAAGCGGCTGTGCAGTTAAAATATTCTAGAATATGTTGCTTATGTGTGTAATTGCTTGTCTTCAGAATATGTGGGACCTTACACCTCCGACTGAACTGCTTCAAGAGCTGCCAGCAGAGTATAGCACTGAGAGTGCTCTAGCAGACCTTGTTGTTAGTTTTCTTATTTTATTTAGTATTTCACCTCCTCATTTTCGTTCATGCAATCTTGTGAAAGGATTTTCTTTGCATTTCTCCTCATCAGGACAACTCATTACAAGCTTTGTGGTCAAATGGTAAGAAGGAAATAAAGTTAATCAGGTTAGTTCCTTCCCTTCTATGACAAACATTATTATTCCTGATTTATCACCATCCTGGATCACTCTCACGTGATAGTTGCGCAAAATTTGGATCATGCTGCAGATTATTTTTTCTGTCCGATTACTACTATGAATCACTTTCACGTGATAGTTAGACGACATAGGTGGTGTCACTAAAGTTGGATCTTGTTGCAGGATAACTGTTGACGAAGAGAAGATTGTGATTTTTGATACTGGTAGGGGGATGGACGGTTCAGATGAGAATTCTATCTCTAAATGGTAATGCCCTTAAGTTAATGTTTTACCACACGAAGTTAAGAGTAGTTTTCACTCTTGTCAAATGTGCTTGGAGAAATCTTGGGGTGGACCAAATAGTGCACCTGTGCATACCATTGTGTTCCATGAAACTATGCAAATGCGTGGTTCTACAAAAAAAATAACTCAGTCCTTTTAAATCTTCAATAACTCTGAGCAAAGGACAAGTGCAAAAATAAAGCTCCTTCTGTGCATTCTTTTTGAACATACCGTTCACTTGCAAACACTACATGACTTGAAGTATCAGAAGCTTATGTTCATGGTGGTGTATGTTGATTAAGATTAACTATAATGTGACATATAAGAATTCCTTGCTATTTCGCTTAAGTTTTTGGAGTGAAGCTACTTTGCTTGGCTCAGTTATCGTCTGTTGATCCTTCCATATATTAGAGGTTGGAGTTATCCAAGAGAAACAAGAAAAGGGAGGGGGAGGGGGTTGGAGTGGTGATTTTGTTTTGAAAGCGTAGTATAACAATGTAAAGAGCAAGAACGGTTTGTTACTATTTAAGTTATGAACGTTTTGGAATGCCCTTGCGATATATTAATTTCTTTACATGGAGGTCTTGTACTTTTGTTATGTTTGTTTATACAGTTGCCATTCTCAGAGTTTGATTGCACAACCATCCTACTTAAACCCAAGTGCAATATAGTCTGTGTCTCATTTATTCTTATTCATTTAGGGGTACAATTGGTTCTTCTAACCACAGAGTATTTCGGGAAAAAGGTATCGGTGGGACAGCGCCATACTTAGTGGTGAGCAATTATTTCATTAACATTGACCTTATTTGTTTCATTTCTTGCATTTTCTTTTCCTTACCAATAATTCTTGAGTGACATTATATATCTAGCTTGCATATCAATACATGATCTCCATTTGGACATATTTCTGCAATCCAATCCTTTTGAACCCCTTTCAGAATTTCCAGAAAGGACATCGTAAATATCGGTAGACTACGCAGCACCGAATTTATGAGGACTAGGCAGCAGCCATAGGATAGGTTTTTCGGTCGCTAACTTCCTAGACACTTCTCAGTATGATCACTGTTAGCTTTTCAGTCTTGGTTATGAAGTTTACAGTACTCAATCATTATGATTATAGTGCCGCCTCATAAGTTATGTTATTTTTTCAAGTATAGCTGTAGATGCTCTGATTGCTATATGACATATCAGTCATTTTCTGTAATTGGCAAAATAATGGGGTACATGCCATTTTGATTGTTTGGCTTATCAGGTTAACTGGGTGATGAATTTAGTATCCCTGTATAGCTCCTTCTTGGCATCTTGAAAAGAACAAAGTAGGATTTTAGAAGTTGCTTGTTACCTAGATTTTATATTATTTCTTAACTTATGTATTTTTCACGTGGAAACATGCATCTATTTTTTATAGCCTTCATGTTTTAGTGTAAATATACTGTACTATACTAAAATGATATATTCGTAGACAACAAATATGTATGAGAAGTACTTGACTTATTACTCTATCAAATACCTACAGCCTTACTTTGGCATGTTTGGCTATGGTGGAACTATTGCGTCGATGCATCTTGGAAGGTATGAATTTACCCAGCTAATCTAATATGGAAGACTGAAATTTTTCAGTTTAATTGGTTGCCATGTTTATTTTTCATACAATAGAAGTGCCATAGTTTCTTCGAAAACTAAGGAATCTACGAAAGTCTTTAACTTGCATCTATCGAGGGAGGCTCTGTTGGAGAAGTCCTCGTCTAAAAACAGCTGGAAGGTAGTCCGCCTAATCTGTCTTTTATTTATTTATATTCGTGCACGTTGGCAAAGTATCAGATATGAGTATGATTGAATTCCAGACTGCTGGAGGAGTTAGGAATCCATCTAAAGAAGAGTTGGCACTGTCGCCACATCAAAGCTTTACCCAGGTGTGTTAAAAACTATGTTTTACCCAGGTGATCTAGTCACAATCTTAACTGCCTTTTGGATGGTCCAGTGTCATACAATATCAGCCCATCAATGGTGCTAAATTGATTATCTGAGTCTGGTTTGCATGTGGGCTGTTCGGTATGGCACACAAAAATAGAAATTCATGTCAGGTAAAGGTCATACGTATGAAATCGCCATATGTGTTGATACATATTTCCTGGTCACTGGAGCATTTATTGCTTCACAGTTTTTATTTTAACACACATATTGTGTTCTTTCACTAGGTTTTATCTTCATATTTTACTTATGTAGAATTGAAAATCATAATAGGTCGATAGTTGAGGTCTGGGTTCAGAAAACTGTCAAAAGACCTGTTCTGGTGGGAAACCAAGATAACTGGTCCAATCATAATTTTGATCATTGCCTAACTGACACTTTGTCTTGGTGGAAGAGATGCATTTCGAACTCTTAGATATTTTTAAACATGAAATCTGAAATTGTAAAACCTTGTAGTGCTACTTGGTACCAAAGCACATAAGATAATTCAAATCTTCATGAATAATTATGAATTTGTTGAACAACATAACACTGGCACAAATGTATCAGGAACAAAGTTTGAAGTCTAATTGTGACCTAGCTATTGATAAACAGTATTTCATTCCACACATAGATGTCTTCTGCAAAAATATTTCACTTTTTTTCTCGAGAAAACGCAAAAAGATTTGCGTTTCATTTCATTGAAAAGATAGAGTTGGTGCTACAGTCCTCTAAGGAGGCAGAATACAAAATACAAGCAGGGGAAAACTTAGTGTACATCCCAGGTCGTCGACATAACCGCCCTAAGCCCTAAAGCTCCAGCATTGGCCCACGCAGCTGCCTCTTCTTTGATCTGCTGGAGAAAACCACCATTTGAGGCGCGCATGTTCTCGAATATGCAGCTGTTTATGTGTTTCCATATCATCCAAGGGGCGATCAGGGTGATGGAAGCCAACCCTTTGTGCAAGGGTTTTGGGGTGTTTTGTCGAGCAACGTGCCACCAGTCAAGGAGCGAGGCGTCGTTGAGGCGGTCTGCAGGTCATGCGTAGACAAGCCAGCACCTCGTGCCATATTTGCCGAGAGAATGGGCACTCAAGGATGAGATGGCGCATAGTCTCAGTCGCACAAGGGGCATCTTGGGTGGTGCTGTAGCCCGTGTGGCGCAAGACATTCAGCTGTGCCCATTTCATGTGTTGATAAACAATTTTCTTGGCATGCGGGAACCAATGTTCACCAGATTCATGGATTTCATGTGTTGATAAACAAAAACTTCTAATCTTGTTAAATTCATCTTCTATCAACATTTACAGGTGGAAATCCAGGGCTTGAATAGGTACTTGGAGGCAGCCAAACTTCAAAGATTTCTGAAGGACATATATTTCCCGTATATACAGGTTTCTTTCTAAACATATCCATAATCTATTACTCTTGTTAATCTGGTTGAATGAGAATAAACAGACCTTCTTAAAACTTCGCAGTTTTGCAACTGTCGGGAAAAATGCATGTTATACCATATGATTTTATGAACAGTATGGCATTGCTTTACAATTGATATCATCGTGGTTATTCTGTATCGTCAAATTCACTGATGCGGTTCAACGGTTGGATAAAAAACTGATACAGTGCAGCTGTCAAATTTCTCATGTTTTGTTAAATTTCCATATTGTTTGATTTAATCTCAATCATCCATCATATTGGTGTTTCAACAAGCTGAACTGGACCAAGCCACTAAAGTTCAGGCCCACACTTGAAATAATAGGTCAAGCTCAGAATGAACTAACGAACTGGGTTTGAACTTGGTAGTAACCTGGAGTTTAGCCTTAAAGCCTTGTTTTTTTTTTAGTGGGGTTGATGATAACTATAATTGAAACAATAGTTGATCGAAGTGACATATTGCCTCGACCTTATGGCAAATGGACTTGAGCTTGTGGATCTGGTCTTATAAGATCTTAAATTTAGAATCAAATGGTCAGAGCAGAAACATATGTGGGCTCAAGATTAGTTCAATTTTGCTCATAGTATAGTATGTATGTATACTAAATCTTGTTCAAGCTGATTCTGAATTGATGATGAGTCAAGCTCAGCTTGATTTACGAATTCTGGGCCTTGAGGCGAGTCAAATCTGAGCTAATCTTGAATAACTGGTTGAAGCAAAAGCTATTTTGAGATCCCTAGAGATCTACAGTACTAGTATTTCAGATCATGTGAATTTATGTTATTTATATGCAAAGTTCTAAATTTCGTACTGGTACCGTTACCTCGGTGAAGTTATGCTAACTGAAATGCCTTGTTACTTCATCCAGTACGACGTGGATAATGGATCTATGCATACAAAGAGGCCGGTTCAGTTTGAGGTATGTCCAGAATTTCCTTTCACTGCTGCAGACCTGAATAATAGACTATTGATATATAGCTATTGCTGGAACATTGGATCTCCCCCTTTATGTCTTGCCCCTTCAAATATTGAGTGGATCTTTTGGTCTTGTTCTTTTAATGGTATCTTATTTATCAAATGATGGGCTATTTAATACATGTTGATAAAGACCCCTGGCCTGGCCGTGTCGCTCCTGCGTCGGGTAACCCGGGGAACCCCATCCAATGTTGTGTAGTTATTGTAATTTACAAGGTTCAAGCAGTTTATTTGTCTTATGGTTTAATTTGCACTTCTGAAAATTAGAGGGAGGCTAATATGAACTGAGCCTTCCAGGAAATCAAGCAAGTTTGTGTTAGGTCACGATCTGTGCACTATATTTATGTACTTTATGTTCAAATCATGACTATAGTTATGTTATATTAGGGACATTATATATACTTTGTTTACAACGGTGTTTCCTGGATGTGTTTTATCTTCAGGTGAATGGTGTAGATCTAACAGAAATACAGGAAAATGAAGTGACGATTACTAATTTGCACTCTTCTAATGGTCCTGATTTTATTCTTGATGTAACATTTTCTTGTAAGTCAACAACTGCAGGTAACATATTGTTTTAACTCGAAACTGTTAACATATCATTTTATCGATTGTGTTTCCCTAATTTGTGCTCGTGATGCATCAGCAGCAAATAGCCAAGCCCATTCACGAATCAAGTGTGTATACTTTCCAATTGTCAAGGTATAATGGAATTAGTAATGACCAACTATCTTATAATTTTTTCTTACCATGACAAACAACATTTTTCGCAGGGAAAAGAATCTCTCGACTCTATTTTAGAAAATTTAAGCGAAAATGCCTCTGGGGTAAAAGAGAACTTCGACAAATTTTCACGTGTGTCAATCCGCCGACTTGGACGGCTACTTCCTGATGCTAGATGGGTACATTATTCTTAATCCACCCCAGTATGATGTTTCCTTCGTGAACATTTCTTCTGATTAGGATTTTATACAGCAAGTGTGCCTTCGATACCTGAATACGGCTTCTTTATGTTTGTAATGTCCCTGGCATTTCTTGTTTTATATTTTTCATTAATGAGCCATTTGATTATCTAATTTTGCTTAATCAACCAGAATGTTGTTTCATGATATAGTTTTAGCTTCCTCTATAGAAGCACTTTCTTGTCTAATATGCTATATGTCGTTGAATTTGCTCACCATCTAAAAGTGATGCAGCCAGTATAATGGTTAAACTATGCTATAGCCTCCTAGACCTGTCTAGTTCAGGACTAAGTTTTGTGTCTCGCTCTGGTGCTTCTCAGATATTAGGTCATGTTGCCAAGTTTTCTCTTTATAGGCTACTATAAGCACATCAGTAATAGTTGCCTACAACATAGAAAACTAGGTAGCAGACTTCTGTAAGATACCATGGAGGATTCATGCTAGATAGAATCCAGATATTGGATGGACTTCTCTTTGTTATATACTTAAAAAGTGTAAACAAGTATCATAATTTGGTCTTATTGAACTCGCTAGTTAATGCAATACATGTTCATGTTTTCCTTCTGTTTTATCCTATGCGGTTAAGTGCCAATGGGTCGTGTCCTAAACTAGTCCATGAATCATCTCTGCATCAGATCTACTCTTACTAAGCTACAGGTTGGTGTTCATATATTTGTCTAGCACTATGAATGGATGCCTTGTGTTAAAGATTCTCTATTACACTAATCTACGCAGTTGCATCTTATCTCCTGTAAACAGAAAATTAGTTTTGTGAAATGATTGCTCAATTTGATGTTCTCTTATGTGGTTGTTTTGTACTTATGCATCAGACATTCGCTAAAAGGTTTTCCATGCCGCCACTTTTATTTTTGTACGTTTTGTTAATCGTTAGTACTGGAGATATCAACTGACCATTGTTTATTCGCCACAGGGTCCTCTTCCTTTCATGGAACCCAAACAGAGCAAAGGAAAAAAAAGCTGAACTCCTGAAGAGATGCTGCAAGAGGGTGAAATGTTTTGTTGGTAAGTTTTTAAACTTTTAATAATATTATTCTAACTCTAATCTGACAGAATCACCAAATTCTATTCTTCGTCACTTATTGCTTTCTTCGTTTGCAGAAACGGATGCAGGTTTTCATCCAACCCTCTCCAAGGTACAGTCGTTAAAGTTTATTCTTGATCTGCTTTGTGCTATTTTTTCTTATGTTTCTTGTTTACTGTGTTATCTTGATTTCGTATTTGAGTTGCTGTGTACTAGTATTAGGAAGAGATAAAGGAGTAGCTCTCCCCCAGGGGCATGATAGAAGGGTTTCTTCTAGTTCTTGCTTGATTTATTCCTCATAGGGGGTCCTGTTTTTACAGAGGCCTAACAATCAAATCTAAATAACCACGTTAGATCCTATCTCTAAATGGCTTAATGCCCAGGATAAGAGACATTTTCATAATTGAAAAACGTAAACTACATAATTGATAGATTATGGCGGGGTCCGGGCCATGTATTATACATATATGACAAGAACCAACATTGTGTCCACCATGCATGGAATTGCCGACCTTGGCTAAATATTTCTCATTTGCAACTAGAAGCTACTTTTTACTCCACAGTTGGGGTGCGTTGTCTTCTCTGTAGTCATAGATGGTTCGATCAATCAGAATTTGCTTACTCTTCAGGATAGACATACCGATATGCAGTATCAAGAAAAAGTTTGTTTGGGATAAATAGCAAGATTATATAAAACAGTTACATAGGTATGATCGTATGTATTTGTAGGGATCCATGTAGCCCCAAGTGACTGAGGTGACCCTTGGTTGTGCATTCCAGGGCTATCTACGAATTGGTGCATTATAGGTCTGTTGACTTATGTACTGAAAGGTGAAACGGAAAGAAATAGTGGTTTATAGTGTATTTTCACTATATGGAATTTGGGCTCCCTGAATGTCTTTTTTAATAAAAAACGTTCTTGATAGAAGTCCTCGCACACAGCGATAAACTGATTGTCAACCATATGGCCCACTAAAGAAAAACTTTGAATTTAATCCTGGTCCATGATGACTTGTATATGCTCTGCGTGCCCAAAATTAATCATGTCCTAACCCTATGTGCATGGTTTTTAAGGCGGTAAGGCGTCCTAAGGCGGAGGAGGGGCGCTTTAGCGCCTAAGCGGACGCTTTAGGCGCCTAAGGCGGTCGTTTTTCTAAGGCGGAGAGGGGGCGCCTTGACGCCTAAGCGTCACCTTAACGTCGCCTTACGGACGCCTTAAAAACCATGCCTATGTGGCTGCTTCATCAGTGTCTGCTCTGGCTTTAGCTCTGTTAGTAGAACAATTATCTCCACTTGTAATTCAAACTTGACTGTTTCCTACACATTTATCCCTGTTTTAATTTCCCTAGTGTTTGTAGTTTTATTATGTTGTTCTATCACCACTTTTTCGAAACATTTTTATCACCATATTCATATGGTTCAAATATGAATGGTGTAAGGATGCTACAATAGTTCTTTGCAAATCTCAGCAAGAACTGCAAGGTCTGATGAAACTGAAAAAAATCTGAGTCCCCCATCTGTAGCAATTCTGTGCTTCTGCACATAACTTAAGTTCTGTGTATGACTATGTATTTGTTGTCTAACTAGATGAAACTGTATTCAACTGCAGACTGATTTAGCACAACACGACATTTTTACCAAGGCACTTCGCTGCTTTAATGGCAGTTCTCGTAATGACAGCTCAGGTTTGTCTGTCTTTTTGTTGCATTCCAGTTATATGATAAATCGTTGTCATTCTAACATTTGTTCTACTTCTATGTAATACTGTCTAGTTGAGGATGTTAATGTTGATGCTCGTAAAGAGGGAAAATCACTAAATTGTACGCAACTAGAGAAGCGATACCATGAGTGGATTAATAATATGCATGAAAAGTATGACATGGAAATCGACGGAGGGGACAACGATCATACTGTTATTATCAACCCAAGCAGCAAGGAGCGACTTGGAATATCTGAAGATGGTGAGGGATTACCACGTGATTTGTTGTGCTCATCTTTCCGTTTTTGTTCTTTTAATATTCATTTTAGAAACCATGCAAGCATTATAATTTTTTCTTGTTTTTTGTTCCCATGGTGCAGTTGAAGTCATTAGAGTTTACACCTCGGTTAACAGAAAGGGGAAAACATGGAGAAGAGGAGATCATCTGAAAATCCAACCAGGAGTTGTTGCACGAATGAAAAGTGATTTTTACTCATCGAAAAATATCTTCTATGCAACATTGGAATATGTTGTTGTTGAAGGACTTGCAGGAGATATTTGTCGTGAAGCTCGACTTATATGCAGGTTTTTGCATTGTATTTTCTGTGTGATTAATTTATATTATTTTTTCAAGAGCTCACATGAATTTATTTGCAAGGTCTATTGAGTGGTCTGGTGAGCAAGGTTGCTTGCTTGAGGAAGGTCCAGATGGTATGCGCCTTAATATCCAGGAATCCGTCTCCTTCCCTATCAGCATGATAGATGATGATAAGGTAAGTACTTAATAGTTCATACTAGTGCAATTGCTTTGAGCATGTTATTGTTGATGTACTTACTTTTGTTGTACACATGGAAGTGTGAAACCATGGCCAGGGATTCTTGGTGTCAAATGCTTAAAAAAAAAAGGAGAAGGCTCCAGCATGTATCGAGGTCATAAGGAATTTGCAAGGCAATCTCGGGGTTAGCAGTCGACATACTTGCATCTTTATGTTAATATTTTTTAAATTTCAGGCCTGAAATCTATGCCTTTGATTTTCTCTGTGTATTCGTATTATGTTTTGATTTTGGGTCTAATCTTTTACTTTCACAGGATCTACCATTTGAAGATGTTATAGTGGCTGGTTATAAACATCCACGTGAAATTATAGCTGTTATCCGGCCACAATATGCGACTACTTTCTCCACCAGCCTCCTTGACAAGAGATATATTGTGAATGATGATGAGCTAGAGATGGAAATGGAGATTAATCATCTGCCTGGAAGTAAAGACCATGGTCGTGCAAAGCGTATTGATAGGAAGCTCAAGAAACCCTCATCACGTAATAGCATAAACGGACTGTATATCTTTCAGTTGGGCGAAGATTCAAGCATCTTTACTAAATCTGGTGTTTACCAATTTATTTTCTCGGTTGTAAGTATTACTAACATTTTCATTTTGAATGAGCATGAAATATTTTTCTTCTTACCGAATGTTAAGTGTTGGAATGTAGAGGTGCAGAGATTCAAGTATCATTAAGAATGAAACAAAGATAACAGTTCGTCCAAACTCCAATACTAGATGTTGGCAATTATCCAGCGGTGCTGATTGTACTACTGACAATGATGTAGTAGATATAAGGTTAGCTCCTTTCTGCAGAATATCATGCCTCTGAATACTTTTTCTGTCCACTGGTAATGACGATGAGTTCATTTTGGCTTGTGAAACATGGTGCTGTTCCGGTCCTGTTGTAGACTGATATTAGCTGTGTCCAATTATGCTAGTGTTTGTATCCATTTAAGAGTCCTTGTCTTGAGAGTAAAGTTATGTTATTGAGTTTGTATGTTCGGGATGTGGTCTAGGTCCACTCTCTTCCTCAGAGCGGATATTTCTAATTAAAGTTCATACTGATTCAAGATAAAAGATGGAAGGGCTTACTTCAAATAATAGATAATTTGTCACGCCTGTCATATTTTTGCATTATAGGTTGCATGCCATTACGTGCAGCGGGACTTGGTCAACTTTGCTTGAATATGCTATAATTTCTTAGCTGGTTCTTGCATTCATATTGGTCACCCGTGCTATCATTACAGCTCTCATATCTCTACTGAAACCATATAAAACTGTTTATGTTTTTGCTCTAGAGTTATTCTGTAGTTATGTGTCCTAACCATAGAAGTTTCCTGTCTCTGCTTTTATCACCCCCTGGATCTCATTTTGCTTTAAGACACGTCCAATTTACATAACCCAAGGAGAAGAACGGGATTATGGTAAGAAATAAATTTGAGGGGGAGGGTCGTAAGGGTGGTTAGCTGATATGTGCGCCCTCCCTGCTCAGGTTCCACAGGGACGCTTGTGCACTCTTAACTTTCTTTTATCACACCCTATCTTTTCACGGAGCAAATGATCAGCCAAGTCTTATGTATTCAACTGATGGGTCCATGACTTTTGTATTTGAAAATGAATGCCCCATAAACGACTTCAGTAGTGCCTTGTTTATTTGATATCTTTATTTTTATGTATTCAACCAAGCTGCCCAGCCCTTACTATTGACTGGCTTTGAGAATGTTAGTTTTTGAGAATATTGATTTTCGAGTTGAGTCTCCTCATTCGTTTAGCACGTTGAAATTCTCATTCCATGGTCAGGCATGAACGCCAGACTTCTGTTGCTTGATTTGTTGTATCTCTCTTGAACACATATATTATTTCTCGAACACTATTTATTATAATTTTCAGATCTGGTCTTTACGTCTCAGTTACTTAAAAACTTATGTTGCAGGCTTGGGATGCCAATTAGATGTCTTGCAGCTAGAAGCTGTGATTCGTATGGAAACGGAATTCCTTTCTTAGATATACATAAGGCTGTCATAACTATACTTGATGGTGATGATATTCTGGCCCAAGTTGAGGATATCAGAGTGGAACTCTCATCAGATTCATTGACTCTGAATATCAGGGTGAGCCATATGTACCACTTTTATTACAGGACTGATCATAAATTTATTGAATTTACTACATTTCCATGTTAATCTTATATGTTATTGTGCTACCCATGAAGGATTTTCTGTTCGAAACCAGCAAATTGGACATGATAAGGCCAAAATACGAAGCGATGTTACAGATATCTTTATCTGATAATGAATTCTCTCATCTATGTCCATGTAAAGGTTAGATGACAAGCCCTCGTGTTGTTTCATGTGTATATGATTGTATGCACGTACACTTGTTTTCCCTACTCCTAAACTCTCGTATTTATCTTGCGTCGCCTCTTAATGAAAATATTGCAAAAGTTTTTTCACCTTTTTCATGTTCTCTAAAAAATCAATTTCTTTATGTTTCGGTTACATTCAAGTATTGCAGAGGAAGCCTTTTTGGTACTACGGGTGTAGTCAGATCCACATGTGTTCCTTACGATCTAGGGAGTATCTAGCATAACTAGGAGTATTTAGCAGTAGTATGGCGGTAGTATGCCAGTATATAAGGCCTCCGTAAATTCGACATCAAGGTGAGCCAGATCAAACCGTGGGAAATGTCTGATCTTTATTGGTTGTTCATGAAAGATCTCCTTGCCATTTTATGAATTCCTCAAGTTTTTGCTCTTATCAAGCGTTCACATATTCCATGCAGTTAAGCCAGGTCTTCCGTCAACGATTAACATGGATATGTCCCTTGCCTTGGAGATGAATTTAACTCCTGGAGAAGTTATTGAAGATGTCCTTCTAGAGGTACATTTTTATGCTGCTATGTTGTGCACTTCTAAGGTAGCATTAGGACTTTTAGTTCTAATTTAGATGCATGCATGTGAGACGGAGAAAATCAAATTGAGTATGGATAGTAGATTGCAGCTGCGTATTAGTTGTATTGCTAGATCCATCTGGTGGATTAAGTTATTCATCCTAAAGGACGTCATGTAGCTCTAGTTCTCTATTAGTAACATGCAATGAGATTAAGTCTTTCTACCTATAATTCGTCCCTGCTTATGGGGTAAAGCCTAGCTTCGTGGAACAGAGTATGTAACCTAGATGCAAGGATGAGTTGTATATCCTTTATCCCTTGGTTTAAAACTATGCACTCATAAAATTTCTCGACAGATTCTATAATTTGCCATTCTGTCGGTCGGACTACCTTTTAAAATAAAATGTGGTAACCATATTATCAGTTCCCTCTGGTAAACTCCTCTACTTGATTACGTTTGCCACCGCTGCTGTGAGGGGAATACGGTGGTGGTGGGGTATGTGCTGGGCGAGAACAAGAGAAAGAGCTGCCGGGATCGATGCCCCAAAGCAATTAGGTTAAGGGCATTATTGTCCATTAACAGTATGAGGGCAAGTACTCACCCATATTGACTTGAAATTGAGGGAAAGGATGGATAGTGACATCTGAGTGTATGAGAGAGTTGCAGTGGCATTTTTCAAAGTTGGGTTTTTGTAATGGCATTCCTGTAAAGTGGCACAATTGTAGTGGTATCTGATTTTCCCATCATTTTATCAGTTCTACTCTGTAGTATGCTTGTTTTAGGTTTTATGGCCTTTTTATAGTAATTACACGCTATATACCATTTCAACCATTTGCAGGTGTTCGACCATTGTGGCAATCATGTTGAAGAAGGGACAGAACTCATTGTCGATTTTGTTGGACTCTCCTTTGTAGATAAACACGGACGTGTTCGAAAGGTAATCCTTTACAAATTTGGGGTAGGTTGAGACATCCTTTTGTGGACGGAGGGAGTATATCATTTGGTGGCTGCTGGAGAATTCCTAGATTCTTTTTCTTAAGTGTGTGTCATTTGTATTAGAAGAAAGTGTCAAAAAGATGTGAAGAGTACAAAAGCGGCACAAGCCGGGAAAATGAGAAAAGAAGGATAACATAAATGCACAAGGGAACACACTCGGCTAAGTGTCAGGTGGTCTCGCATGGAGAGGCAGATGACACAGCACCTTAGCGTCTGCAACTGCAAGTATCCACAACTTGGCTTCATCCAGAGTTTACCAGGTCGCTACGATTTGGTGAGGCTCCGTTGAACTAGATTTTTGACAAATGGTCTGGCTCAACGAGGCCAAACTTGGTCTTGTCCAACTCCTACCAAAGTTTGACAAGGCCTACCCTCAACCAGACTACATCACTGGCGAAACCGAATATAGAGATCCCGCCTGAACCCCACTAATTTACCATTGAGATGACTGATGAGAGACTAAGAGTGCCTTTTTAATTTCATGGCTCTTATTGATCGGATCATGCAGCACCCTAATATGCTTCTATCATATGGACAACTCTTCATTTATTAAGAAAAAATAACATATTAATGCAAAGGTTTGGTACAAGAAATACGGTATTGAAGACATTTCAATGATAGTTTGCTTGACTGATCGACAAGTGAAGGGTTTAGAGTTTATATCACTGTAGAACAGGAACTTCACTGTTGCCTATTTTCTATCTTGTGTCGCCATCTTGGAAGCACTTGGATTGATTGATAGTTTAACAGTTGCTGTCTGTTTTCGACATGTAAACTGTATAGTTAATTTTACAGGTAAACACCGAAGGTTTTATTGATCTACGTGGACTACTTAGAGTTATTAATGGATTTGGTTCACAAGGTCAGTTACGTGGTCTGGTGCCAATATTGATGTTACATTTTCGTTCTAATGATTATGTGCATGTTTGTGCAGCTTGTTTGACGATTTTTCACCAAAAGAAAAAGATTTTTGCTAGAACATTTCAAATTGCTGTCAGGAATTTGAAAGCTGTCAAGGTATTAATAGGGATTTTGTTCATTTTATTACGTACTCTACTATTCAAGACATGGCACACTTGATTTTGTTCAAAAGGTTTAAGTCTCATTATTTGACAGGTTCCAGAAAGTTGTCTAGTTGGCACCTTATTGGAGAACATAATATTTGAAGTTTCCGATAGGGATGGACTGATTGATGAGTCAATACATGGACCTCTCCATACACTGAGCATCAGGTCGAATGAACTAAAACTTGTGGAAGGAGCACAATATGCATTTGAACGTGGAAGATGTGTTGTTCCTCATGTGCCGGTTCCTCGTGAACCAGGAACAGTCACTGTTGTGGCTTATCATACGCATTTTCCTGACCTGGAAACAAGAATTCAGGTGCTGATCTTACACAATAGCTATTGTGTAATTTATAATTACTTTGAACTGAAGTCCTGACTTTTCCTTTGGCAGATTTCTGTTTATGCTCTTGATTTGGTGGCGGTCAAGGGGGAGAACGAATTTGAACCTATATGCAGTTACCCAACTTCATCCGTATCAAGTCAAAATCATTTATCTCCGAGTCAACTGGGTTCTAGTCAATCTAACAATCTTGCTTCATACATTATGAAGGTAAAAGCCCATATATATTGCTCGATCCATTGGATATAACATTTCTAGTGCTGCTGAAGTCGTCTGGCTTATTTGAATTTTGAGAAACTGCTGCTAACTACATTATTCGAACTAGAAACATACTTTCTAATACCATTTTTTTGGAACTTGATAGCTAAATATTTATATGGCTAAGAACAGGGAAAGTTGAAATATCTGTCGATAAGAAAATCCTAACCTGTTCCCCTGTGTATATCAAGAAAATACAAACATCCTGACAGAACACAGAATTAAATTATTTTGTGGCTGAAAATTTGTTGTGTGCGTTGTTCAAAATTGATGATATTTACATCAGCACATAATAGTTGTGGTACTTTGATTAGGGTTACAAAATTTTGGCCTGCAGAATTTTATTATTAGCTTGTCCAAGCCTTAATCCGTCACTCTTTTTTTCAGAAAGCTTCTGCTGAGATTGGACATATTAACCGTGAGATACACTCTGAAGAAGAACTCATTGAATCTTTTTGTTCTCGTAAGAAAGATCTGGAGAATTGTATTGTCCATCAGGAAGGTAACTCTTATCGCTCTTGTCTTTCGCTAAGTCGTCTCGTGTTTGTATGGGGTCCATTACATTATTCTTGTACCTTCAGTTGCCTCCCAGCTTGCCGCTTTATATAATTTTCTGTTCATATATCCAGATGAGATTAGGCACACAGCTGGATCCGCCATTGGTGCAAAAGAGTTAACTCGTCATAAAATTGAAGAGAACCTTGGTTCTGCTGCTGCTGTTCTATGTAATCTCTCTTCCAGTTATGAAGGCTATGAACCAGGTCAATGTTTCAGAAATGATGTTGTTGGTATTGTTGCTCTTCTCGGAACTGTTGGAGACAGAAAAATCAGCAGGCAAGTTTATAGACTCCTATGTTATCTGTTTCAGATATATGCACCATTATATTTTCCCATCTTAATCTCAGCTGTCTTTTCATTTGGTAGGATGCTTTCCGCGTATCTTGGTGAAGACAACATGCTTGCAGTGGTTTGCAAGACACTGGATGCCGCTAATTACTTTGAGAAATACGACACTGATGGAAATGTGGATGTAAACTTTGGTATTCATCAGGAAGCAGCTAACGTAGGAGCTCCAATTAGAAGGAGATTTCCTATCATTTGCCTCGATTCAATAAGGTAATATATATGTGTTTTGTTAGCATCCATGTACATTATTCAGTCGCAATAGACCTGTAGATGTATTTTTGGGAGTTTTTTTTAAAAACCAAGACAGTGCTGCTGCTGCTAATGCTTTAATAACTCAAACTGTCCTGGTTAAAATCTCCTTCTAAACCCTCAACCCCCGTTGCTTGTTTACCACTAATATAAACAACTGTCTGCAAAAGTTGCAAACATACTTTGCCTTCATTGCCATATCGAGATAATTCTTACACCTATCACGAGTTGTCCATCTTTGTTTGGTTAAAAAATTCATAGACGTTTCCGTGTTTAGAGAAGAGAAATCTTGTGCAATTTCTACTGTGATTCAGTTGTTTGGCAGGCATACTAGATAACTCAGCATTTCCTTTTGTAAACGACGTTTGTTTGACAGGCCATATGATGGAGGCCTCATTTGGAACACAAAGCAAGAGTTGGCTTTGCCTTCTCCACAAACCAAGGGATTTTGTGGGTTTGCGGTGAACATGATCGATCTATCCCCGGAGAATCTGGAGATGACCACAGAAGGTGGATATGGACTCCGTGAAACCTTGTTTTATCGGCTCTTTGGAGAGCTTCAGGTTTATGAAACCCGGGATGATATGCGGCGAGCCATTCCTCATTTGAAGAATGGGGCTATATCTTTAGATGGTGGGATTATAAAGGGTGATGGCATGCTGATTCTTGGTTACAGGTTAGTTAATTTCAAGAGTGATGGACAATTCTCTTAATATTTGGTAAAATTCTATCTGTACTGATCATCTGACCGTCCTTTCTCGCAGTGACCCGGAGGTGACATTTCCTGTTGTCCCACGTGTTGCTCCGGACGAGTTTCCAGAAGAAGACTCTCAAGACGACGTGTGTACCAAAATAAAGAAGATGCATGCAGACAAGGAGATTGTAAAAACTTTGGAGGAGAGGATCAGAGCAGCAGAAGAGAAACGGGAGAAACTGGTGATGAAGCGCAACAAGAAGAAGCGCAAGTTTGACGAGATGACGGAGCTCGTAATGAGCCAGAGCAGTCAGGTTTATCACCCAGTGCAGACATCACAGTAGACAGACAATGGTTCTTGTAGCAGCAATTAGTCTAAGAATTGGGGATGCACTAACTGCTGTACTGCCTAGTTTTTAATGGATCATGTTAATCTAGTTTGATATGATGTCCGGCTGATTAACGTGTAACTAGCTGCTTGTGAGGGTTGGACTAAATCTAATCCGTATCGTTCATTTGTCTTGTGACGCTGAACCATGTTTGTAGGCTCCCTCTTTTTTTTTTGGTTTGAAAGGCCGGCCGTATACAGGATGCCCGGTCTTCCCCCGGCCCTCTGTTTTTTTTTTTGAGAATTTAGAACTTTATTGATCAAATAACATCATTACAGAGTTCATCACGGATCATGTCCAGGATCACACTAATTGAAAGATTACAAACCAAAGACTCAGAAGACCGAGCCAACTTATGTGCTACCACATTTGTATTATGACTAGAAAATTTAAATGAACATGACTCGAAACTCGCCGACAGAGTTTTGATATCACCTATCACCGATCCCAAAGACGAACGATCTCGCCCTGGGGAAAGGATGCGTTGAATCAGCGACAAGCAATCTGAAATCAACACCAACTTCTTGACACCATGGTCATGAGACACCATCAGAGCACGGCGAGCGGCAAGTGCTTCAGCCAGTTCCGGGGAAGGGAGTCCCGGCAAGCCTTCGCTAACAGAAAGGATGAACCTTCCGTTGTGATCGCGCAGCACAGCTCCCCATCCCATGCGCCCCTCCGTCGAGAAAAGAGCAGCATCGACATTCACAGCAATACAACCAGGAGGCGGAGGAGACCACCGGGGACTTGGAGCAATGGTGGCCTTTTTCTCAGACTTGGAACCTTTGGTCATATGCACCAGAATCATATCAATATAGGCCAAAATCTTGGAGCCAACACGAGCTGGAGGAATCACAAGTCCATTCCTCGCATCGTTCCTAGCCTCCCAGATATGCCAGCACGTCACCGCCAACACAGTTGCGGTAGTTTCAGTCCCCCTCTGTAGGAACTCGAAGATCCATTGCTTCACATCAACAAGGCTCTTCCTATAGAGATGAATCGGATACTGAGTTTTAACTTCATCCCACACAGCTCTCGCCATGGGGCAGAGCAGGAACAGATGCTCCACTCGCTCCTCTCGGCCACAGAACACACAGCGTACATCATCAGTAATGTGTCTGTGTTTTAGTTGCTGGCCCGTCGGCAGACAGTCATGAATCATGCGCCAAAGCACGATTTTCATCTTACCCGGAGCATTAATCGCCCAAACTGCCTTCCAGTTCTTTTCAACCACTGCTCTGTCCGAAGACGCTCCCTTTCCTGCATTTCCTTGTTGAGAAAAGAAAGATGCAGTCCGGGCAAAGTTGTAAGCGGACTTAACAGTGTAGATACCACGTTTATCAAGTGGCCAAGACACAAAATCATCACCCCCATGCCTACTGATAGGGACTTGAGTGATTATATCAGCCAACTCCTTATGAAAAAAGGCTCGAACTGTGTCCTCCTCCCATCCTGTACCCTCTTCATTCATCAGGTACCTCACTTTAGCTGTGTCTGGGATTGGTGACAAAGGTTTAAAAGTACCCTGCTGAACACCTGGAATCCAGTTATCCTTCATGATACTAGTTCGTTGTCCATTACCGATACCCCATCTGGTTCCTCGAAGCAGAAGCTCTCGGCCAAATAGGATTGATCTCCACGTAAAAGATGCTGATCTCGGTTTGACAGCAGTCATAAAATCTGTGTCCGGGTAATACCGCCCCTTCAGTACCCTTGCACATAAAGATGAAGGCTCGGTAAGCAGCCTCCAACATTGTTTGCCCAACATCGCTTGGTTAAAAAGAACAAAATCTCTGAAACCTAAACCACCGAGGGATTTTGGTGCTGTTAACCATGCCCAGGATCTCCAATGCATTTTTTTTGCACCCATCTTCAAACCCCCACCAATGATCAGCAATAGTGGACTTCATTCTATCACAGTTTGACACCGGTATTTGGAAACAACTCATCACATGGATCGGAATGGCCTGAGCAACAGATTTAAGCCAAGCTTCTTTACCAGCCCGTGAGAGTGGTCTCCCTGCTATACTAGTGACACACCGCCAAACTCTTTCCGAAAGGAACTTGAAGGACCTTGTTGCAGCCCTTGCAATCTCGGTTGGCATCCCAAGATAACAATCATGAAGGATCTCATTGTACACATCCAACTTGTCCTTCACGAAGGTTTTAGTGCTCTCCTGACATTTGTTGCCAAAGAAAATAGAGGATTTCTGTAGATTGATCTTTTGCCCAGAAGCCTCACAATAGGTATTAAGAACCCATTTCAGTGTCTCCACACTCCGAGTGTCACTTCGTGCAAAGAAGATACTGTCATCTGCGAAGAGTAAGTGTGATATAGAAGGGCCTTGTCGTCCATTACGTACACCTTGTAGCTCCTTAAGACCCTCCTTCTTCTCCATCAAACAAGATAAACCTTCTGTGCACAAAAGAAACAAATACGGACTGATGGGATCCCCTTGTCGTATCCCTTGAGAAGGAACCACAGGAGAGGTAAGGTCACCATTCACCTTAACTGCATATCTAGCTAAGGTGACACACCGCATAACTGATGTGATCCAACTAGCAGCAAAACCCAGCTTAGTGAGGCAGCTGTGAAGATACTCCCACTCAATACGATCATACGCTTTCATCATGTCAATTTTGAGTGCGAAGAAAGGGCTCTTGTTTTTCTGACGCCGAACCGTATGCAGGCACTCATAAGCAATAAGGGCACTGTCGGTGATAAGACGTCCAGGCACAAAAGCACTCTGGAACTCTGAAACTACATCCGGCAATCTTGTACAGGACGTTACACAGACTAATGGGTCTAAATTTAGACAAATGTTTCGCATTAGTTACCTTGGGAATAAGAACTATCACCGAGTCACAGAAGCCCTCCGGTATGTCTTCTCCTCCCAAGAAACTACGAACTGCGTCACAAACCTCGGACTGAACAAGTTCCCAATGCACCTGATAGAACATTGCTGGAAATCCATCCGGGCCGGGAGCCTTCGTGGGCCCCATTTGAAAAAGAGCTGACTTAATCTCTTCATTAGTGTAAGGCTTACACAAGTCAGCATTCATCTGATCATCCACTTTTGCTGGAATAGCCTCAATGACCGTGTCCATCGCCACCAAAGGCTCCGAAGTAAACAACTCCTCATAAAAGTGATGAACCATCCCTTTGATCTCCTGATGGTCATGACAAACCGACCCATCCTCACGAACAAGGGAAGCGAGATTCCTCACCTACCCCGAGCTCTCGCGACCGCGGCCCCGAGCGGCTCGAACCATAGCCGCCGCCGCCGGCCGGCCGGCCAGCCCACGCCGCCCCTCCCCCTCCCCCCCTCCCCCCTCCTCCGTCGCGCAGCCGCGCCGCCCCCGCGGCGGCAGGCTGCGACCTCGGCTCCCTCGGCCCGGTCTCCTCCATCTCGCTCGGCAGCGGCCGCCGGGCGCGGCCCGCGTGGCGCCGGCGGCGGCGGCTTGTCCCTCCCCGCGCTGGATGGGTGGAGGCGGGGCTCTGCCCTCCGGCGACGGTGCTCTTCGGTGCGGCGGCGGCCCGGTCTTCGGCAGGGAAGTGGCGTGGTGGCGACGGGCTTCGGCGGTCGGCGACACGGTCTCCTCTCTGCTTCCGGAGGTGAGCACAGCGGAGGCGCCACCAGTTGGTGGTGCGGTGGCTAGGGTTCGGCCAGGGCCCTGCAGGCCCAGATCTGGGCCCTTTGGGCTCGATCTGGACTAGTGTGGGCCCAGGCTCGACCCAACTACCTGGTTTGACTGCGGTGGCGATGCTTGTGACGGAGTGGCGGCAACGACGACACGTCTTCTGCAGCGTGGCGCAGGGAGCTTCGCGGACCGTTTGGTCCGGCCGGGCCTTTGGTGCTGATCTTGAGGGTAGCAGCGGCGTCGGCCTACGTGCAGCAGCGGGGTGGCGGAGACTTCACGGACCCTTTCAGGGACCGGCCGGGCTTGCCCAGCCTGGTGTGTCTCTGCTACCGCGTCCGGTCGGCACCCGCCGATGGCGGTGGGGGTAGCCCTCCAGGTGGTTGTGCTGCAGCCGCCCTCCGGCTCCAATGTGGCTTGGTGTGTTCCTGCGTGCTGCGTCCGGTCGGTTACCGTCTATGGCGGTGGAGGTCGATCCCTCCCACGTGGTTGTGGTACTGCAGCTCTAGCTATGGCGGGTCTTCCTCGGTTCGACCAGTCGTGATGCGCTTACCTGGTGATACGACAATGGTGACCTTCTTCCGTGGTGGTGTTTGTTGGTGGGCGGCCAGATGGGTGGAGCACGTCGGACTGTCCAGGGATGTGGTTTTTTCGAGGTCGGGAGAAATCCTTGTCTTTTGACACCGACGCGGTGATGCTTGTGAGTGTCGCCGCCCCTTCCTGAAGGGCGTCGGGTGTACCGGGGAAACCCTAGGACTAGTCCGGACAGCAGCAGCGTCGTCGCTGTTTTCCTTCTTGGAGGTGTTGTTTGGTACGCGACGTTTCAGTGTGCTAGGATAGTGGTGGGACTTTGCCGGAGAGAGCGCAGCGGTAGCGGGTCGCCTTTGTTTTCGTTGATCCGCCTATGTCGGCTTTCTTTTCTTGTTCTTTTCTTTTCTTTTGGGCGTAACTGTGCTGTTTTGGCCCCAGCAGTGGTCTCAAATCTTGTATCGGGTGGTTGCTATTATCATAGCGGGGCGAAAGCCTATTTCTTCAACAAGGGAAGCGATGCGATTTGTCTTTTTCCTCGCGGACGCCTTGGCGTGGAAGAAAGCAGTATTGCGGTCTCCTTCCCGGAGCCATTCCACACGTGATCTTTGTCGAGCCATTATCTCCTCTCGCTCAAAAAGCTCACACAGCCGGCTCTCTACTTGCTTCTCCTCCGCAATTCCTTCAGCAGTAATCGCAGAGTTACGAAGCGAACGCAGAGTTCTCTCAAGGCGTTGAATCTCGCGGCGAACTGAGCCAAAAGAAGACTTGCTCCAATTCTTCAAAGATCCTGCCATTTGTTTGAGGTTGGTCCAGGTAGAATGCAGTGGATTCGGCCCAATACTTTGCGCCTTCCAAGCTGCTTCGACCACCCCAGAGTAATCCTCGGCCCGTCGCCACATAGCCTCATATCTAAAACCCTGCTGAACCGGTGGCCTATCAAGATGAGGCTGAGCCGCTTGAAGAGAGATTAGTATCGCATAATGATCTGAAGAAGTGGTGATAATGTTCTCAACACCACAATCTTCAAACAAACTCGAGAACGCTCCATTAGCCACAGCTCTGTCCAGCCTAACTCGGACATTGCATTGAGCGTCTTGACGGTTTGACCACGTAAATTTCGAGCCAGAAAAACCAAGATCAACCAAGTTGCAAGCATCAAGGCAGTCTCGGAAAAGCTCCATTTGAGCATCTGATCTGTCAGCTGATCCGTAGTGTTCATCGTGGAGCAAAACTTCATTAAAGTCCCCACAGCACAGCCACGGACCCTCCCACTCACGACGTAAATGACGTAGCATGTCCCAAAAGAAGTGACGGAGCTCACGTCGAGGTTCGCCGTACACAAAGGTAGCACGCCACGGCACAGAACCATCTGAAGTCACTGTCACATCGATAACATGTGAATTAGCACCTCGGAGAGAAACTGAGTAAGGCTGCTTCCAAAAGAGCGCAAGGCCGCCACTGCGACCCTCGCAACTAACAGCGTAGGAACCAGTATAGCCCAGAGACCACATGAAATTCCTAGCTCTTGTATCCCACATCTTCGTCTTAGACAAGAAAAGGATACTGCGGGCTTGCTGAATGCTGACACACGCACTCAGGAGCTGGAAGACGATCGCCACGGCCACACGGGATATGGTGCTGCGTAAAAACGTGGTCGATCAGATAAACCCACCATGACTGAGCTGCAAATACCTACCGAAATATGAAGGCAGTAATCTAGCTGGGCCGAGGCATGAACATGCGTACGCTTCTTGGTTGTTCAACTAACAAGATAAAAGGGTAATTGTGCAATGGGATTATCTCATCAAATTACACCCAATCTAATTGCAGGTCGAAGCCTGGCCTCTACACCGAAACGATGCACACAACCCTTGCAGGCAGCAGCGTTTCGCTCCAGCAGACGTTCTCTAGGTTGTCCCCTCCATGCAACCGAGGGGAAGAACCCTAGCTGCCACTGCCGCCACCCTCCCTCTCCCCCTTAGCCGCTCTGGGAGGCCGCTGCCGAACAAGGCCATGCGGCGCCGGTGTAGGCCCTAATCTGTTGGTTGGTGGCGCATGAGCTTTGGATTTCGGGCGGCGCGATGGCCAGATCTTCGATATGTTTATGTCCAGATCATTGGCGGTATGGGACGCTCCCTCTATTTCGAGATCGAGTTTGCTCTCTGACTCAGCAGGTCCCACACACGCCATCTATTGCGGAGATGTCAAGTCATGCTTGGTCGGCAGGTGTTACCCACGGTGTCTCGTGCAAAGGCATCAAGTCATGTCTATTTCTAGCAGGTGCTACGCACGACGTCTCTTCACGAGGCATCAAGTAATGCATATTGTTACTCGATTGAATGTGGTGTGACAGTAAATTGAAGTGTAGTCATATGGAGCGTCCCCAGCTTGTCTCCTTCAGCAGCATCCGGTTAACGAGGCGTCGTTAGCCGGACAAGTGATGATGGTGGAGGCGGCTTCAACGAAGAATTTGCGCACTCCGGTGGAAACATTAGATCACTGATCCGGCAATGTCGCCGTGTTCCCACGTCATGTTCTCTTTGAATATGGTGGTTGGAAGTTTGGAACCTTGGCTTTGCGGATGAGAATCATGAGATCAACATGTGGTTTGACTCTTCATCATCGGCGCTGGCGATCTTGTTTGTTTCTTTTTCCACCACTAGTAGCTTTGCACGTGCACGCACGTCTCTACAAGATGCATCTTATGATTCACTTACTCTGTCTTCGCCTCTTTCTTAGTTTTTACATACACAATAGAGAATATATGTGGTATAAACATATAGTGTATTAATGTATCACTTACTCATAGTTCGGTTAATGTGCGACCACGGGCACCCCTGGCATGAACCCGCATTGCATCCACGATCTCATGGTTGTTCGTTACACCTCCATAATCTCCTCATGTTTAGGCTTCAGTATTTGTTAAACTTTCAAGCCGCTAGTAGATGGGGTCGCCAAATATTTTTTCCAGCGGGGAGGGTCATGTGAGTAACTTGAGTGTTTAGTGGAAAGCGATGTTTAATACCCAAAGAACAATCATTTAGAAGAAATATCAAGAGGCCCTCATACTTATGATTAAAAATATGCTCATACAACACACCAGAACACAAAGTTTTAGTACCAAGAGTTGCAAAATCATGATCTACCGTATTACTTGATTTTTTTTAAAAAAATCTGACTACACTGGTTATACTATATCATATTAAGTCCTGAAGAGTAGCTCGATAGATAAGCTTGTCCGCAAGCAAGGAAATCAGTTCCATAATCACTTCATTGCTAGATTCCAAGACACCATTGTGCATGACATGATTCAAAATGGAGAAGCATGGTCAACTCCGTCACCGCCTGCATGATGTGTTTTTCTTTTCAAAAACATACCTAAATGACTACGCAAAAAACAATGATCAAGCCATCCTGCAACATACCGTATGACTGGAATAGCCGTGGTATCATCGACCTCACCATCTACATTCAGATTGGTCCAGCCCGGACAAGAATACACATCAGTCGACTTTAGCAATAGATGTGAAGATGGAACAAAATATATTTTGTAATCTGCATGAGTGAAAGATATGATTGAACAGAAAACAAGCAAAGTCGATTGGCGTGAAAAATATGACATAATTCAATACAAAACTCATAAATCGGCGCTAAACATCACAAACAAAAAACGAACAATAATATCACTAACAAATTGATCATGGGACGGTTTAGTTGTTGTACATGGGAGTAATCCAAAGAACCCTATAACCTCTATAACTCATGCAACACTAACATTCAGGAACCAAAAACCGAGCAGTGAAAATAGCATTAATCATTCAGTGGTCAATTGTTCATCAGTAGATATGTGGAAACCATATATATACCTCAAGTTTCTTAATCTCCATCTCAGCATGTTCTCATCTCATGGTTCCAATTCAATGTAAACCGTACCTAGAAAGCTCCCATTCCAATGTAAACCATACCTCCTCGCAAGAAGCAGGATGTGGCGCCATGGACGCAAGACATGTCCTATCAACTCAATACATTTTAATTCTTTCAGGTTGTTGCATCATTTATCCACACATAATCCAATCATAAATCTATTAACTCAACTTTGGAGTATCATATTATGAGGCAAATAGGCTACCTCACCACAGAGTGGATAGAGGAATTAAACATGTACGATTAGTATAGCAATAGGATTCCTAATCTTAGTCCGTTACAGTTAGCTACTAAACATCACTGTTATTGAACCAGAGAAATAAAGGAATAAATACTCTATACGGCCCTTTGGCTATATGCAGATCGATTCCCAACGTGGATGAGTGTGCTAGCTAGTACTCAGCTACTAATAATTGATCAACTGCAAATAGAAGTTATTCGTATGTTGGTTGTTAAAGAATCTAGTCAAGGCGGACCTGCTGGGGCGTCTCGAGCTGCCGGCTGCTCGTGGAAATAACGCTGTGTTCTGCAACAACCGAGCAGGTAGCGATGCTAGCGGAGGCCGGGAATTGGGCGGCGCGATTGGCCCATTCCGGATGCTGCGCGCCGGGTGGCCGCCGACACGTACGTCTACGCGAGGATGCCTGCGGGCTGCGGCCGCGCAGCCGCATCGGTGCCGGCGGAGGGGTGGGCCCTTGCGCGCGCTCAGAGCCGGGCTCGACGACACCCAACCAGCTCTTCCCCGGGTTCCTCGCCGGTGTGGACTGCCGCCTTGCCCGGTTCGATGCCCAGTCGGGCTCGTCGAGCTCCTCGTTCATGCGCTGCACGCCGTCGTCGGCCCGGCGGACGCAGCGTGGTGGGTTGGCGTCAGGGGTAGCCGGAGAGGAGAGTTGTGGCCTCGATCCAGGCGATTGTAGGCTGGCAGCGGGCGGCGGCGATCTAACCGAAGGTGCGATGGACATGGAAGGAAGGCGATGGAGGAGTGCGCTGTGTTGTTTGATTTACGTTTCCAACGGAACACGTACTATTTGGCAGAGTAATCGTCCGCCGATGTAAAACACTAGGTACAGTCTTAGCCTCAGATTAGATTAATCCTGACTGTTAGATGTGATTAGGTGGGGGATCTGATGGTAGTAATCAGCCTGAGTACATTTGCGGAGTGGGTTTAGGAAAGATAAAGTTCGCTTGTTTAATAATAAGTATAGATAAGTATAGATAGAGTTAGTGGTGAGCTGGAGGTGCTACTGTCGCGAGACATGTACCCTTGGATTTTTTTAATTTTCTTTTTTGGGTCAACTTTGTTTGGCTTTTTTTTGTTTGAGAAACACAGTACAACGCAGACGCTCACATACACGCGCATACACTCACCCCTATGAACGCACACACGCACACCCTACCCCTATGAGCACCTCCGAGAGACTGAGCCGGCGTTTGGGTCTTGAGATTGACGAAGTCACCACGGGCGCCTCGCTGTCGACGGGAACGTCGCCTCCCACTGAAGAATATTCCGCCTAAATGAGAAACACCAGCGTCAAACCTGGGGTTTGAACTCTGGTGGGCTTTGTTACTAGCTTTGCCTGACTTTTAATAATGTATAATTGGGTGCATCAATCAATGCATTAGTTGGGGTTTATTCTCCTTTTCATTAAAAAAATCCAATTGCATGAATGTAATTGCACTCCCAACATCTTAATCCAAAAACATAGAAAAGTGAGATCTTAAGAGGTTTACATGGGAGTTTTCTTTTCCTCTCCTCTCTCCCGAAGCTCCCACCGCGCTCTTTTGAGAGTCGCATGTGCTCGGCCGGATCCGGTCCCTCTCGCCGCCGGCGGCCGTGCTGGTTGGTGTAGAGCTGGATTTGGATGCCGGTTTCATCTATATAGTAGTAGATGTAGGATTAGTTCTAGGTTTGGGCTTGGTCCCGTGTTTACTCATGTGGAGTCTGAGGGTAGGTTGGTGGACTCCGGCGGCCAGATCCACCACGCCTCGAGTCGGCCGAGTTATGCTGCATCTCGCTGGTGGCAGGCAGTGCTGCAGGCGGACGAGGTGGGCTCCTACATCCCTCTGAATAAGGCTTGCTTCAGAAGCTTCGAGCGGGGGTCAACAGGCCACTCCTTGCTCTGCTTTGTTCTTCGTCTCCTTGGCGTGGTGCTCTCATGGTGGGAGCCGATGGCGGCGAAGATGGCGGGTTCAAGCAGCTTCCTCAATAAGGTCTGGATCCTGGTCTTTCCTGGCTGCAATATTTTCTATTATCTGCCTCCTCCGGCTCGTGGCGGGTGCCTGGAGTCCGATGGCGGATTGCTGCGTCATGCGATGTGGCTGAAGGCCAGCTTTGGTGGGGGTTGGTGGTTTCAATCTCGAAGAGCTCTGTTTTCCTCCTCTAGGCGCCATGGTGGTGATGGGGTGTTGGAGGCTGCTCTGCGTGATTCTGCTGCTAACAACCATGGAGTTGTGATGCCCAATTTGGATGTTCTTTCTCGGTGCCGTTCTTGGCGACCGACTCTAGCGACCAGCAGGTGGTCTTTGTTACTGGCTTTGTCCAGTATGTTTCCAACCTCCAGGAGGAGGCCCTTGTCCAGGCATGTTGTGGCAGCTCTCTTCCCTGCGGTTCCAAGTGGTTCCGTCCCCGAAGCTGGAGCGGAAGGTCATGGCGATGTCCTGTGGTTCATCGACGGTGGTAGAGGACCTGATTGAGTTTCCAAAATCAGTTGTAGGGTCTGTTCTGTAATTTGTAGGGGTTGTGTTGTAATTGCTTTATTTTTAAAGGTCCCTGCTGTAACTTGTATCTCCACCGAAGTTTATTAATGGCATCCAGGTCCTTCGGGACCTCTCCTTTGTACAAAAAAAAAGAGGTTTACATGCTATTTTAATCTGCGCATCGGATTCAGATAAAATAAAATAAAATATAAACAAAAATAAATAGCATGAAAACCACCAATAATTTTGAGTATATATCTAATTGCATGAATGCCCATCTCTAAACATATAGTTTGTCATGTTCGCCACACGTTAAACAACACATCTATTTGTACACTCATGGGTCTTGAGTTTTCTGCACTCTAATGACTGAGCAAACGTTTAATAAGACATGTTATGTTATCATTGTACACTCATGGGTCTTGATTTTTCTTCACTCTAATACCTGCAACTGAGGCTAGACACACATATGTCATTTTCAGTCGTATGCATCCAACCATCTACCAAATACACACATTCACTTACTTAAATAGTCTCACTCATTCTCTGAATACAAGTGGGAGATAAGAAAACATACTGCGGAGTAAAGGTTCACAGATAAATACCCATATCATCTTTCATTAGTAATTAGGTGGCATCTAACAACGAGCCGTCTAACTCATCCTTCCACACCCATTCACCATTGACCTGTCGCTCACGGTCTCAACTGTAGTTGCCACCACCACCGAGTCGAACACCACTAACAGGAATGGCGGCGGCGGCCGATGTGAGAAGCAACATGGGTGTTCACGTGCAACTACTACGAGGGATGTAGGAAGTCGTTCAGCTCACTCGTGTTGGGTGCAAGCAGAATATGCACCGGCAGGGGTGCACGTGGCGTGCAAGTTGACAATAGAATTGTGGCGCGACATCAGGGACGGAGGTGCCTTGTAGTCCGGGCTTGACGGAGCCAGAGGTGTGTGCGGAGAGACGGGCAAAATCTGCGGAGGAATGACTGTTTCGATAGATTACGGATCGAGGAAAGCAGAGGGACAGAAATGGTGTCGTGTGGCACATGCTGTGCAACGCTATGGTGGGCGCTGGTGGCAAAGAAAGGATAATGGAGATGGTTTGTCGAAAAGTGTCAGTATTTCCGAACTAACCACATCTCATTTTAAAAAATTGGGAGGACATGTCTAGATTTCAATTTTTTTGAAATAAACCATGCAACTATGTGTACGTACTCTAGAAATTTTGTAAGAATAATATTTTCTATTTTGGGTACACAAAAAGAGAAATTTGTAAGGGGGAATTGAGCTATTTTTCTTTTTCACGACCACAATTTTCTTTTTGTGTATCTGCGAATACAAAAAGAATCACCAGAAATTATTTGGCAGATACGTAATAAACATGTGTATATATGCAACATAATTTTTCTCAAACTTAATATTAAGTTGTGAACTATAAAGTAAGAGCTGAGTGGGGTCTGCTGTGGGGTGGTGTCACTGCTCCATTGGTGGACATCTAGGAGGAAGGAGAGAGCAGCAATTCTAGGGAGCTTAGTAGTTGTAAAGGATGTTCTAGCATAATAAGCTTTTCAATAATCTTAGATTTATAGTAATTAGGATCCGCCATAAATAGGTGCAATATAATTAATAAAAAGGGATTGAGAATCAGGAATGCAAAACTGGGGACAAAACTAACTGTAAAGAGACAGAGTGGCAAAACCGAGTGTTGTAAAGGAGCAGTGGCAAGATTGAGATTTTGATCTATCAAATAACAAAACTGAGCGGCCGAATCGAGCTGGTCGGCAGAATTGAGTTAGCCGGCCGGAGGAAATATTGGGGGTCGTGATGCGGGACAGGTGTGGCGCCCCGACCCGACTGCTATACAGTGATGCTGTGTGTCACCGGTTAAGCGATACAACCGGAGGTTACGGGTTTACCAATCCCCAGCCAAAACCTTTGGCAGGCGTTGCTCGGAATGGATCATCGGCAACGCAACACCCCGATTGATGCCTTAACACAGGCACAACCCTCAATGTATAATAGAGAGATCAAGACTTGTGAAACAACTGGCACATCACAGACTCTATGACACAAAGCATTATAGTTCAACTCTTATAATAGAGAAAGATAGCAAATTACAACCAGAGGTCACAGACCCAACATTAAAACATGCGGAAGCGAATTAGGTTATTCTAAACAACAAGATCCAAAATATGGCCTAAGAGGCATACAGATAAACATCACAGCGCCAGCTGTTCCGGGATGTCCCAAGCTGCCACCTGGGAACCCCAGACTACTCGTCGACGTCCACAAAGAACCCACCTACGAGGTCGGTGAAGTCCTCCTCTGAAACAAAACAAACGACGTTGAGTTCGACGAATTCGCAAGATTATATATAGAGCTTTAGCTCGATGAGGCTTTCAAGGTTTTATGGCTGTTTTGCATAAAGCTGATTTTATTTATAAAAAAACATAACTCGAAGGCATCGACTATTCAGAGTATTTTTTAAAAAGAGGTAAGAAGTAACTCTTTTCTTCTGATCACCTTTCTCAACATCACCCATCATCATTGTACCTGTTCTACCAAGGCACCTCCCCGAATCACCCTCGAGGAAGTCAACCTCGCATTTTTGAGTGGTACCTCTAGTACCCAGTTTTTAATCATTCCGTTCAAGTTATTCTATGATCTTACCTTCACTTCCCAAGTTCGTCCATAACCGCGGACACGGCTTTTCGAAAAGATTTAACCCTGCAGGGGTGTACAATGTTTACCACGCGTACCGTCCGGCCCATTACCTGATCATTAGCTCTCTTCCTTGGAAAGTCGGCTGGGTGGGAGCGGTGTCGACTTCTCCCTCGTTAAGGACTAATCCAGGATCATCAGTGAGGACGGAGCAGCGATCCAACACACTACCCCGTGGCCACTCATTTTCCTAAACACCACCATCCTCATCTCAGTTCATCCCACCATCATCACGCACGCGCAAGTGGAAGCCCGAACTAGAGGACCCTGGCTAGTCCCGCCCGAGTTATTTAGTCTATGAGGGTTCCTGCAAGTGCATAGGCCTCACGCATGGTTGCATGCTCAGTCTTGGTTCAAGAGGTATAGAACTCGCACCTAGGCGGCGAGAACGAGACAAAGCACCACAACCACAGTGGCCTCTCATCTCCACCTTTAAGCATTTTATTATCCGTCACCACAATTTCTCCACCATCACTCTCATCTCATCACCTGCTTCCACCATGAACCATCCATCGTATAGCTATGCAATTAACTAAGCATGGCTAAGCATCAATTTAGCATAGTAAGTCTCTCGGCCAACAATACAATCCTATGGATAATAGGAGGGAAACAGGTATTGGCATCGGAATCTTAATGCAACTATAGGATACTCTAATCCAAGAAAATTGACATTTAGAACCGCATGCAATATTATAGTGGAGAAAATATCTGTGGAAACATAGGATAAGATATGCTCAGAGGGGGATTACGCTTGCCTTGGTCAAGGTGTTGGTAGTACGGCTCTTCAGGGTATTGTGGAGTAACCCCGGCTGCTTGATCTATCGAAGCACAACACGGAAGAACAATCAATCACCACACATGTTTCAACAAATGCAATGCGCAAGCACATGATGGCATGACATCTTTAGTGCATTGAATTTATTATAGCGAGATCTACCCATTTTAAAGGGGGTGCGAGATAATTACTCAACAAGAGAGAAAAATCACCCTCCTTCTTTGTTTTAATGTTTTCCTATGCTAAAGATCATGTAAACATGCATGAAAATGATGCTTCTGAGTAATGCACATTTTTCTGAGCGTTTTGATATAAGGAACACATTTTTCAGAGGTCCCGATAAAAAGTTATCACTTTTATTAATTTCTTCTTTTTAAGTTTATTTCGGAGGTCCCGATAAAAAGTTATCACTTTTATTAATTTCTTCTTTTTAAGTTTATTCTTTTAATAACTTTATTTCCAACACTATCAAAATTTAATTGTTCGGATTCAAGAGAGAGAGAGATAGGGAGGATCATCGGGGTTCGATGTCTCTCTAAGGCGTGAAGGAGTAGCCGGAACTAAGCGCAAAGGAGAGAAAATGGAAAAACAGCAGCAGGAAAAAAAACTGTCTAGCCGGCCTGTGGCCCGGTTGGGCCGGGTGTGAGGCCGGGCGTGTGGCAGAGGGCTCCGGCCTCTCGGCCGGTTTGGGCCGGCCCAGCAGCCGGTTAGTGGCCCGAGGGACACGGCACACAGCCCGGCTAAGCCGGTTCTGCGGCCGGGCGCGCGGCAATGGTGACTAGCGCGGCGGCTACGGCGAGGTTCGATGCGAAGCCCTAGCGCGAGAGGGGAGATGGGGAGAGGTGCTTCCGCACGGGATGCTCACCACGAACACGTGCACGGCGACGGCGTGGCCGGAGGTGAACGGAGATGGCAGGAATCGACCGTGACGACGGCGGCGGTGGTCGGGGAAAAATCAAACGGCGACGGCGATTCACGGCCTCCGGGCTCGATTCCTGCCACGAGGAGGGGGAGGGAAGCACGGCGGCGCGGATGGTTGGGCTCGATTTACGCGGGAGCTACTCACACGACGGCGACGAGCGCGGCCAGCTCAAGGTACCCGTCGGCCATGGCGTGGGGAAAACAGAGGGAGAGGAAGAAGATGTGGGGAAGGGGGAGCAGCACGTGGTCTCGGGGTCGTGTTCCTCTCTCTTCACGCGGTACAGGGGGGAGCAGGTGAGGGCACGGCGCGGTGCTGGTCCGGCGGGAGCGGCGCCCTCGGTCGCTACAGCGACGAGGAAGAAGAAGACAAGAAATTTTGCAAAGAGCCCCCTGGAACCTTTTCTGGCATCACAGATTGATCCCTGTCCAGTTTTTAAAACCAGCAGTAACTTCAAGGATTTTATTAAGGCACTAAACAATTTTATAAAAATATGAAATAATTTGTGTAGCCCTTTTATACCCTGTGGAAGCTCCACAAAAATTGGTGCCTCAAAATAAAATGTTTTTGACAACATTTGCTCATAGTCTTAAAATAGAGCATTTTTCTCAAATTCCAAAAGTTGTTCCTTTGGAAACTTTGAATCAAGGGCAAAATATTATTTTGAGCTCTTGGAACCTCCTTGACAAATAAGAGGAGTCAAAGTATTTTGTTTTGCAAGTTGAGTGTCTTCCTGGTTGTGAAATTTGCTGTTACAAGTTTGGCATGTTACTTTGCAATGATGCCAAACCAAGAGTTGTTTGTTTAACAATTTCAAAAGGATGCAATGATGCATGTATGGAATGAAAAAGTGAAAATTTGGTCCATAATTTGCATTACCAAAAGTGGGCTGTTACAACAGGCCAAGGTGGAGGACGACTCGGTGGCTCAAGAACGGTCGACAAAGCCCAACTTGAGCCCTTCGGCCTACGACCTCGCGCGGAGCTCCATGCCAGATCCATGGAGGGCGGATAGCGGTTGGATGGTGTCGGAAGGGAAAGAGGCATCACGAGTTTTAAAGGAGATGGAACGGCGCGGTGGGAGGCAGGAAACTGTCACAGCGACACAAAAGGAGTGGGGGAGGGCTTGAATCGAAGATGGGGTGCGGCGGCCTCGTCCGTAAATTTCACTCGAGCCAAAATTTGGGCCACATTCCGGTGATATGAGGTACACTGCGAAAATTTTGAGGTTTCACGCAACATGATATGGTGCGGGGCGTTTTTTTTTTTTGTCCGAACTTGCGAATAAAAACCCAGTTATTTTGCAGGAGGATCTGGTAGAGTTAATCTAATGTACGTCCTAAATAGCGGTAAACCCTCTCGATCCATCTATCTTGCCTATCACGATCACCATCCACCAACTAAACTTATCAGTGTTCCTGGTAACCGCACATGTTAACTCCCCTGGGATCTCCAAAACGGAGTATTAGAAAAACATAGGAATTCTATAGGATTGCATGAAAACATAAAATTGAGAAAACACGGAAATTCTGCGAAGATGGGTGTTTGATTCACATGAATAAGAAAAAGCACAAGAAACCTAAAATGCATAACCAAATCAAGGGTAAAACAAATGTAAAGATAATATTGGACTATTGTTATGCAACTTATAGCCTTTACCTTTTTCTCTGTGCATAAACATGTATAAAAAGAGGTATGAGTGGATTCTTGAATTCCTTTGTTTTTCTTTGAAACCTAACACCAAAAGAAAATTTAACTTCATTTTATGTGCTCCATTCTTTTGAATCAAATGGATGAACAGTGTCACCCTAAAAAAAATCCTATTTCTAGGCCTTTCCTCGACTATTTCTTTGAATCAATGAGGCCCAAAAGTGTTTGCAAAGGGCTGCAAAACCAAAGATTGTCACCGAACTGTCTTTTTTTTAAAGCTTGTCACTGAACTGTTAGCACACGGCCGGGCGTACAGATTTTAGCACGCGCCTACACGCTACAGAAAACTTCTGATACACCGTGTCCGTGTAGGCGCGATCTGTGTCTGCTGTTGTACCTAAACACAGCGGTGTCACAGGTACCAGAATCCACTGTTGAAGATCCCACAAAATTGAAGAGGAACACGTGGAATTCAATGCTGACCCAGAGAGGAACGGTGTAGAAGAGCCGAGGTGACCACCCAATTTAGTCACGCATTTGCTTGCTTCCTGCCAGCTTAACCTCAAGTGATAAAGAAGCCATGTTTTTTTTTTTTTTTAGAATTCCTGGTCTTTTACAGTATAGCTGTAGTATCTGAACTCACGCACAACTCACACCACACACTCAACACCACACGCACGTCACCTGTGTGCAAGCTAGACCTAACCAGACTATACTAAGCTTCTAAAGAAGCCATGTTGAAGGAGGCCCATGTTGAAGGAGGCAGTAGGCACTAGGAAGGAAAGTCAGGAGGCTGTAGCATAAGGTTGTGTATTATTTTACTGTACTTAATTACTGTAGATAATTACTGTACCACACATCACCTAAACTAAAAAAATAGCACCATATTTCTGGTTGCAAGAAATAAGAGTAAATATATAGCTTAGATTTATAATATACAAAGTAATCTGAATTATATTTGACTTTAAAAAATGTTTTTGAATAAGGAAAGACAGGGGTGTAGCTTATCTGACTTTGCTCCTCAACGTTAGAGGAGCCCGTTCCGTTCTCATGGCATCCATTCAATTTCATCTCCTTAATCGGATCATAAAATTAACCAGCAGAAAAAAGAAAGTAAATTACATGATCGATCCTTCTTCAGAACTGAACTCTCATCGATCGATCAGCAGGTGATACATCATACTAGTATGTGGATGGACTTATATAGATGGTCCGGGGTACATGCGAATGCAATGCGTTATTCCGAAACAAATTCGTAACTGATTAACCACCGATCATGTAGTGCCGTCGCCGCCGACTAGTTATTTGCCGCAACCACCTCCGGCTGCACCGCCGCCTGCTTGTTCACCTTCATCTTCTGGCCGACCTCGTCAACGGCGGCGGCCAGGACGGTAGCCTCCTTCTCCTTCTCCGGCGGGGCCGCCTCCTTTGGCGCCGCAGCCTCCTTCTGCTCCTCATCCTTCTTCTCGTCTACGGCCTTGACGTTCGTGCTCTCCTTCTCAGTCTCCGTCTTCTTCTTGAGCCGGCTAGTGACGGGCTTGGGGAAGGGCACGTCGGGCTCGAAGGCCTCGACGGGGAAGCTGCGCGAGAGGCCGCCCAAGGCCTTGCAGTGGATCTTGCCGGTGGGCGGGTCGTCGACGCAGATCTCGTGGAGACTGACCCAGATGAGCATCTCCTTGGCCTTGACCCCCGTGATCTTCCGCAGCCGGCCCTTCTCGGCGATGGCGGAGACCTCGGCGGCGTAGGAGACGTAGCGGCCGGCCTTGGCGAAGTAGTGGTCCACCTTCTTCTTCTGCTTGAGCCACACGAAGCCGGTCTCCTCCACGTACCCGCACTCGATGATGTCCTTGAGCGGGAGCAGCCCCAGCGGGAGCTCCGTCTCCGCCAGCAGCAGCCGCGTCTTCTCTTGCCCCGCCGCGTCGCCCGTGTAGATCTCCGCCTTGGCGCGGACGTCGTCGGGGATCAGCATCGGCATCGTCGGGAGTATTCTTGAAGTGCAGGGGTGGTTTCTTGGAGCTCTGAGTGAGCTCAGAGCCTCAGACACTCGCACACGCACGAGCTCTGCTTGCTTGCTTGCTGGGAGCTGGTTTGTGTTGTGTGGGTTGGAGGAGAAGAGCGTGAGGTGGTGTGTACTTAAATAGCAAATGGAAATGAGAAAATTTGTACTATAGAAATGATATGACGTCCTTTTCAAGAAATATATGACCTGGAGTTGCAGTGTAGTTGGGAGTTGTTAGTGAAATGGTTAGAAAATATTTATTTAAATTATTCTACATACTTCTCCTATAATTGAGAATTAATGTGACGATTTAATATAATAATAAACGGTGGAGGACATGCATGTGATGATTTATTTTAAAACACTAGCCAGCGTGGCCATGCCATGCCTATTTTTGCATCTAGATCCACTGACGCATTGATAGGCATGTAGGCGGACGTCCGCCTGAGCGAAATTTCTGTCCGCCAGGTTGCCTCATCTGCTGATTAAACGATTGGCTAAAGCAAGTCCACTGCACAGGATTAGCAAAAGTGTGCCGAGCGGACAGTCCGTCAGGTCCTGTTGGACCGTCCGCCTACATCCCCACATTCAAGAGGCCAGGGAAGGCATTCTTCACTCAAAGGAGTTCCTCATTTGTTTGCCGTTCCTTGTTTTTAGGTCATGTTTTCCTGTTGTGGGTGTTGTTGCCGATCGAGCCTTACTAGTTGCTTAGCTATTTAAATGTCTTCCTATATATACTGTACGTGTGAAACTCTTCCCGCTCTCTAGCTTATAAAATGGGTGCACCCCGGAAAGTACCTTACGTTTTTGTCTACGGAAATTAATTGTTTATTTGTGTTTTATTCCAAAATCTGGTTCACTTTCCAGTGAGATTCGATAGTGCAGAAAACGGAATGGCGGTGCGTGCGACCTTTTCTGTTCGACGTGCATCCGATGTTTCCTGTTCGAGCTGTCAGTTGGCGGAAGGATCAGAGAAAATCAGACTTTTTATCTTCACAATCTGTAACTGATAAGACAATTGACAAGGGTGTACATCTCGGGTACCCTACCGTAAGGGTACCTGGTGCACGTGGCGACTAAAGGCCCAATAGCGAAGAGACAACTTGAAACCCAAGACAGGAGGCTCAACAAGATGGAGTACCCTCCAAGTTTAGACATAGACATAGTTGGTTTGTATTTTCCTTATGTGTAAACTAGGTCGGTTACAAACTCTCGTGACCCAACCTATTTAAGGGCTGGGAGGGGTGCCGATCTAGGGACAAGCCATACTCGAACCACCAAAATCTCTAGCGAGATCGATACCTCGCCAGAGCTCCCCTGTAATCGCATAATCCGCACAATCAATACCAGACAAGCAGAAAGTAGGATCTTTACCTTCACCCGAGTGGTCTGAACCTAGTTAAATATTTGCCTCTGCTTGTCAGCCGACGAAACTACCAGTACTAGCACGTTCTCTCCCCATAATCTCAACCCTAGGTCCTTAACCATGGGATTTGATGAGTATACCCCTCGTCAATTGGCGCCGTCTGTGGGAAAGAATAGTGATGGACTCATGGTTTTTTCGGTTCCATCGGAAAACGGCGACTCGCCGATCGGATCTACAAACGGCAACACGCCGGCTGTATCAACAAACCAGAACTCGCCGACTCAGGCGGCATACGGCAACTCGTCGGCTCACTCGACAAACGGCAACGCGCCAGTTTCACCCGCAAAAAGCGCATCGGATCCTCTGATGGATTTCGAGCCACACTCGTCAGGATTCCAGGAGGCCTTCTCCGATCTCGAGTCAGGTTTGGGTTTAACCGTTGGTTCGTTCAATTTTTTCGTCATTAAGCTTGGTGTGCAGGACTTGACGGATCCACGCCAACTCGCGACTTCCGCACCCGAGGCTCCATCGGTTGCGGTTCCTTCGACTGTGGACCCCTCAACTACGTCTATACCATCGTCGATCCTCCAAGCTTGCTCGTCTGCAACAACCATGTCCACACGAGAGATGCGTGAGCTCATCGAAGAACTCCAGGGTGAGGAGGCCGAATCAGCATACCGCACAAACGATCCTGAGCTCGATCTCTCACTCGAGGATAGTTTCGACTGCGGGATCTCCTTCAGCGACTTCGACAAACTCGAAACTCATATCGACAACCACGTCGACTCCGAGATTTACACCAACAACAACAACCTCAACTCTGAGATTCATAACAACTTCGTCGACGCCGAGGTGAGCATAGGCGATGAAGGCATCGACAGCGAGATCCGTCCAGACGGACCACTCGACGGGCATATCGACTCCGACATGAGCCTTGATGACGATGTCGAGTCCATGGCGGGACTCGAAAACATACATACATACCCTCGGGTGATACCCCAGCAGGTCTACGTCGCCATCGTCGCAGAATCATCAGATGTTGCGGCCAGCCGCAGGCCTACAGAATTTCCGTGCACAGTTACTATGCCGGACGGAGTCACAACTCTCACAATCACCGCTGAGATGGCAGCAAAAGCAGATAAAGTCATAAAGGAGTGCACAATGATGCCAGCAGACGCAACACAAGAGGAGATGTTGACCTTCCAGTACTTTAACTGGCAGGAATCACTTCGACTGCGGCAGGTCAGAGCAACACTCGAAGAACGCAAAAAACAAGCTAGCTTGTCGAGTGCGCGAAGAAGACAGCTCTCCCTGAGCTCCACCGGGCGAGCAGACACAAGACCCAGGTCAAGGTTGTCACACCTCTCGCCAGACGAAAGGGCTGCACTCACCCGCAACTTAGGCAACTCTTTCATGACATACGACGAAGAGGGAGTGCCAGTACCCAAAACAGCTGCGGGTGCCCTCTTCACCGCTGCAGCATACCTAGAGGCAATCAAGCCTCCAGCTGATGACCCCAATGCAAAACTGCATCGCCAGCAGATCAAATCACTAGACTTAGCGGCAAAGTCTATACGCCAAACTCCAAGAACTCCAGGTGGGAGTCGAGACCGTGCCCTAATCGACGCACGTCGGGAAGAGCATAATCATAGTGGTCACCGCCACCACTCGAGGGAAAGAAGCGGCTCGCGCAGGCGCAGGTCCAGGAGCAGACCACGCAGATCTTACAGTAGCGATCATACTCTGATCGAGAGCCTGAGCCACATGGAGCTCTGTGCTTCACTCGACGCGTCCGCGAGACACGGATGCCCAAAGGGTTCAAACTCACATCTGAACAGCCCGAGTACACGGGTCGACAGGAACCTTCTGGGTGGCTGGAAGACTACAGGCTAGCTGTCGCGTGCCAGCGAGGTACAAACACCACGGCCATGCAATACATACAACTCATGCTCGAAGGCACAGCCCGCGACTGGCTCAAGGCCCTACCTCCATCAAAGTACGACTCGTGGGATCACTTCCGCGATGACTTCATCAAAAACTTCGAGCCTCTATGTGAGCGCCCAAAAACGTTCGAGGAACTGCGGGCCTGCGTGCAACGTTCAGACGAAACGCTGAGGTCATACATCAGACGATGGACTGAGATACGCAACTCAGTCGGAGTAATTTCAGAAGATATGGCCATGGATGCTTTCATAATGGGACTCGCCAGGCGGGACCTCAAAGAAGCACTCGGTCGCAAAAAGCCAACCTCTGTGGCTAACCTCTTGATGACCGCGACTGAGTGGGCAGACGGAGAAGACATGGCGCGCACCACACGCGGGTCCTCACCCCGTGACAATCATGAAAGCGGCAGTCGAAGCCGCAAAGACTCGTACAGAGATGACCGAAGGCGCAAACGTTCAAAACGTCACTACGACGATGACAGACCCGAATTCATGGCGGTTGGGTTCTCCACACCCCGCAATGACCAGGACAGAAGCGACCGGCGGTCAGAAGATCGGCGGGCCAGTCGAGATGATCGCTGGGACAGTCAAGACCGCGGCCAACGCAGTGATAGCTACAAGAGGAAGGACTGGCGCAAGTCAAGATCTGGAGCACAATCCGAGCGATCATTCGAAGAAAAGATGGATGCTGATTGCAGATTCCACCTGTACAAGGGGGACGACGGAAAACTGCGCTCCAATCACTCGATGAGAAAGTGCAGGGAGTTCGACCAAATGGCGACTGATTACGTAAATCTCAGAAAGGAAGCAGCCACACAAGCACCTGCACCCGTGCCTCAGCCAAACAATGTGCCTGTTCTGATGGCACCACCCCCGCCACCACAGCCTGCTGCAGGCGGAAATCTCGCGGGTGCCATACAGCACATACCTCGGGTGGACGAGCCACAGTACCCTCCGCCCCAAGGGCAGATGTACATGATACAGAAATGTCGACCTTCCAACAGGGAGCAAAAACTTCGCACTCGACAAGTAAACATGGTGGTCATGTCACCTCCCGCTGTAACTGAATTCTTGAAGGGCTCTGAAACCACAATAAGCTTCAGCAGAGAGGACCACCCTCCATCGGTTGTTCGTCCAGGGCACTCTGCTTTGTACTCGACGCACAAATTGGAGGCTACGCCATGTCCAAGGTGTTCATGGATGGTGGCAGCGGCATAAACATCATCTTTGCAGATACGCTCCGCAAAATGAACAGGTCAGTCGAAAACCTGCCAAGGTCTTCAAATACCTTTCACGGTATCGTCCCAGGCAAAGCAATAAGCCCAGAAGGCACCATAAACTCGACGTAACGTTCGGGGACAAGAACCACTTCAGGACAGAATCGATTGAATTCGAAGTTGTCGATTGGAAGTCACAATACCATGCTATACTTGGACGCCCGACGTTCGCTCGATTCATGGCGGTGCCACACTACGCATACCTCCAGCTGAAAATGCCTGGACCAAAAGGAGTAATCACAGTCAAAGGGAACTTCCAAAAGTCCGATTCTTGTGACCGAGAATTCAGCAAAATCTCTGAGATGTTTGGCATGGAAGCAACACTCGCTGATCTAGCGGTCTCCAACGATCGAACACTTATGCCAGAACAAAAAGGTGGCAGTCGACAGAGCATTCAATGCCACCAATGACACAAGATCGCATCAGGTGCACCCGACTGACCCGACCAAGACAGTCAATGTCTCGTCGAGTCTGCCTATCGCATAGGAAAGCGCGCTCGTCGAATTCCTCCGTGAGAACTGGGATATATTTGCATGGTGTCCAGCCGACATGCCAGGTATTCCCAGAGAATTCGCCGAGCACTCTCTCCAGTTATTTCCAGATGCTAAACGAGTCAAGCCGAAGTCGACAGGCTACTCGCAGCAGGATTCATCAGAGAGATCAAGAAATCACAATGGGTGGCCAACCCCGTACTCGTAGAGAAGAAGCACACAGATATCCTTCGGATGTGCGTAGATTTTACAGCACTCAACAAGTGTTGTCCAAAGGATCATTTTCCACTACCTCGAATCGACCAAATCGTCGACTCCACCGCCGGGTGCACTCGCTTGTCTTCCTGGATGCTTACTCGGGTTACCACCAGATAAGGATGAAGAAGAGGATGAAGAGAAAACGGCGTTCATAACCCACTCGGGGTCTACTGCTACACCACAATGCCTTTTGGGCTCAAGAACACAAACGCAACCTACCAGCGCATGATGCAAGATTGCCTCAAGAAGCAAATTGGGTGAAACGTCCAGGTCTATGTAGATGACATCGTCATCACCACAAGAGGAAAACACACTACTCGATGACTTGCGAGAGACATTCGCAAACCTCAAACGCTTCCACATCAAGCTCAACCCGAAGAAGTGCACGTTCGGCGTGCCAGCTGGGCAACTCCTCGGGTATCTAGTCTCAGCTCGATGAATCGAGGCAGACCCGGAGAAAATACATGCCATCTTAACGATGCAAAGGCCTTCAAAGCTCCATGACGTGCAAAAGTTGGCGGGTCGAGTAGCAGCACTCAGTCGATTCATTAGCAAGCTGGGTGAAAAAGCACTCCCGTTCTATCGACTGATGAAGAAAGCAGATAAATTCGAGTGGACGCCAGAAGCCGAAGCAGCCTTCACGGACCTCAAGCGAGTCCTCACAAGCCCTCCAATCCTCGTCGCACCAAGGGAACGGGAGCCACTACCTATATGTCTCTGCAACTAACAGGGTGGTGAGCACTGTACTGGTAGTCGAACGCATGGAGGAGGGACACGCCCAAAGCATACAACGCCCAGTCTATTACTTGAGTGAAGTGCTCTCCACATCAAAGCAGCGGTACCCGCACTATCAAAAACTGGCCTACGCCGTATTCATGTCCTCAAGGAAGCTGACGCATTACTTCTCCGAGCACCCGATCACTGTAATCAGCACCTCAGGGATCGGGGACATCCTCACAAACCCCAACGCAACTGGGCGAGTCGCAAAATGGCTCATCGAGCTAGCACCGCGAGACATCAAGTATGATTACCCGAAGGCCATCAAAGCACAAGTCTTACCTGACTTCCACACCGAGTGGATCGAAGCTCAGCTGCCAGGAGCGCCAGATGTGTCCAACTCATGGACTATGTACTTTGACGGCTCGAAGAAAAACGAAGGCGCAGGCGCGGGTGTCATCCTCATATCACCAAAAGGCGACAAGCTTCGCTATATCCTACAGATGGGATTCGAGTTCCCATCAAATAACGAAGCCGAGTACGAGGCCCTGATCCATGGCATGAGGATGGCCAAAGCCCTCGGGTGCACTCGACTGATGATTTACGGTGACTCGAACTTGTGGTACAGCAAACAATGAAGCCTGCGATGCAATCGCAGATAACATGATTGCTTACCGTGACCTATACAACGTCATGGAGGGCAGTTTCGAAGGCTGCGAGTTGCGGCATATAGGGCGTGAAAGCAATGAAGAAGCAGATAAGTTAGCCAACATTGGCGCGACTAAGCACCAGTTCCACCTGGTGTCTTCTTCGAGCGCATCGAGCACAGATCCATCAAAAAGAAGCGAGCATCTCCTACATCAGCCGCACCAGCCAGAGCAAGCACCTAGCACAGAGGACCCGCCAGTCGAGGTACTCCTCATTGAGCCAACTTGGACTCAACCTTTCCTCGCATACATACTCCGCGGCGAGGTACCCGAAGACATAACAGAGTCAAGACGCGTCACTCGACGATCTAAAGCATACACTGTCATCAACGGTGAACTATACAAACGCAGCATATCAGGTATGTTCCAACGTTGCATAGCATTTGAAGATGGCCAAGCCATCCTTCGTGATATTCATGCAGGTACCTGCGGGCATCATGCCAGCAGTCGATCACTCGTAGCCAAAGCCTTTCGCGCAGGCTTCTACTGGCCCACAGCACTCAAAGACGCGGAGGACATAGTCAAAAGGTGCATCGGCTGCCAAAAATTCGCCACAAAGCCACGCACCCGCATCGGCGTTGAAGACAATACCATTGGCCTGGCCCTTCGCCCAGTGGGGGCTCGATATGGTTGGGCCACTCAAAAAATCCTCCCATGGAGGGCATACTCACCTTCTGGTGGCGGTCGACAAGTTCACCAAGTGGATTGAAGCAGTACCTATCACAAGTTCGACTGCCACTACAGCAGTCAATTTCATAAAATCCATCATATACCGCTTTGGTGTGCCAAGTAGCATCATCACTGACAACGGTACAAACTTCACGGCTGAGGAATTCCAATCCTTCTGCAAAGAGCAAGATATCACGCTCAATTATGCATCTGTGGCACACCCGCAATCTAATGGCCAAGTCGAAAAGGCCAATGGACTTGTGACAAGCGGAATCAAGAAACGCCTCCTGGTGCCACTCAAAAGGGCCGCGGGTGCTTGGGTAGAAGAGCTCCCGTCTGTGCTATGGAGCCTACGCACAACACCCAACGCCTCAACGCAATTCACTCCATTCTTCATGGTCTACGGCGCAGAGGCAATCCTGCCATCAGACGTAAGGTTCAACGCACCAAGGTCGAAGCATACAATGAAGACGATGCAGATGAAGCACTCGAAGATGCAGTCGACTTGCTCGAAGAAGCACGCAACACGGCGCTAGCACGCACAGCTGTCTACCAGCAAGATCTACGCAACTATCACAGCCGTCGACTGCGTACCAGGTCCTTCGAGGTGGCGACTTGGTACTTCGACTGAAGCAAAAGAAGGTGCATAAACTTGCTTCTCCATGGGAAGGACCCTTCATCATCACCGAGGTCATTGGTGGTGGAGCATACAGACTGAAGCACGCGAAGACAGGCGAACTCTCGCATAACCTTGGAACGTTGCGCAGCTGCGCCGTTTCTACGCTTAGATTGCTCAGTCGCATAATGTAATAGGCACATATGTCGGATGGCTGCAGGTTTCAGACGCGCTCTTTTCCTTACCAGGGTACCTAAGGGGACTGGAAGGTTTTTAATGAGGCGGCCTGCAGCCTAACATTCATAAATGGAATATAGTCAATAAATTCATATTTCTCCCTGTTTACTACTCGCACAACCTTAGCCTCACCCGATACTCGGGGGCTGCGCTACTTCAAAACGTGAGCTCTCGCTCCTTCAAACATAATACCCAGGCGCACTCGAATACTCGGGGGCTGGGTCGCACAAAATCATACATAAACCAAAAGTTGCTCAATAACATGAGTTGAAGCTTCAAACATCGTAAAAATTCACAGCCTCACTCGAGCACTCGGGGCTGTAGAATGCATGTTCTATACAAATGTTTTTCATAAACCCCACTCGATACACTCGGGGGCTGCATACATACAAGTGAACAAATATGTACTAAGTGGCAAAATTTACACTCGGGGGCTGCCCCTATACAGAAAAACCTAATCTTCCGGTTCGTCCTTTGCTGGAAGAACAGGGCCCATAAGTTGAGCATGATAGCACTCAACCAACACCCTCGCATGATCGACTGTATCGTCAAGATGCGACTGGGACAAAGACGATCCAGGCACGGGTGGACGTAGCTGCATATTTGGACGTTGACTTCGGATATATGCCATTGTTGCGTTGGCTCCATCCACAAGCTTCTGGGTGATAAAGTCTCGAATGGAACCTGTAGTCCGGAAAGCCCGAGCAACGCGTGGATTCCTTGAGGTTGCGGCCCAGTCGGAAAAAGCGTCTGGTTGATTCGACTGAAGGCCGACCTGCATAACTCAAGAAGCATAGTGCTCCGCCACACTCGATCCTGCGAGTCGCGAGTATGCGTGCTCGGTGCTTATCCAAGCGAAGTGCTGACGGCCAGTCGTGGGTTCGTAGTCGCATTGTTCAACTGCTCATCTACACGAGCCTGCTCCGCCTGGAAATCTGGAACAAAACCTACAACAACACAAGGGGTGAACAAAAAGGAAGATTGTGAACTCATAAGATCAAGGCAGTCATGCTTACACTCGAGCTGTCTGTTCACGATCTCCATCTCGCCAAGCACATACTCCTCCGTTGAGTGGGTAAAGCAGGCCTAGCCCTCATCCTATCCAGCTCACCGCGGGTATTCTCCAGCTCTTGCTCCAGTTTTGCGACTCGAGCCTTCATATAACGCATTACTGCGGCATCGTTCGCCACCTGAGCTCGAGATCGAGTGGGGCACGATGCCGCGACGAGCTGGATGAAGTGGCGGCTGGTTGTTTCTGTTCCAAATATCATAAAAGTTTCGTGAGAAACTCATCACAAAGCTTAGGTGAATAAAAGCACACAGCATTACAGGCAGAAGCATAACGAGGACATTAAGTTCATACAAAGGTAGCAAAAGCGCATGCGTACTCGCATGGTCATAAGTTTAATTACAAGGCATAAAAAGTGCGGCTGCCCTACTTCTCCGACACCGACTCAGACCTAGCCCTACTCGCACGGGCGGCGACCTCTGTTGCCCGACGTTCCATGGTGTTCATAAAAAGGTTGGCCAGGCGGGTGGCTCGCTCGCTAACATGCTTCAAAGAGATAAGCTTCCCACCGGCCTTCCGAGGGAAGTCAGACATCGCCGCCTCGAAGTTACCCTCTATCCCATGACCTAGTATCAGCTTGAGGGTGGACTCCGAGCCGCGTACCGTGAGGGCGCGAGCAAAATTCGCCATGGTTGAAGTCCCCGGTCCAAGCACGCCTGCAAATCCGTCAGCAGTCGACGGCACCTCGCCTAGTGGGAGCACCTCCTTGTACACAGCGCCGAGGGTGCTGGTAGACTTGGCAAGGAAATCCTTCGCCTGGACAAAGGTAGCACCAAGGTCACCTATAACCTGGTCGAGTGATAAATCATCACTGACCATGTCAGTAGGTGTTGGCACACCAATCGCCTCTGTAACGAACCAGAAAAAGCAAGGTTACTACATAATACTCAACGGGTACATGGGAGGCATACAAAAAAGATGGTTCCTTACCTCTCACGTTCTGCGCGAGGCCAACCAGTCGCTCAGCATGCTCCTTCTCGCGCGCAGCGGCAGAACGCTGGGCGGCATCCGCGGCTTTCTTCGACTCGGCAGCTTGAGTGGCAAGAGCTTCTTCTAGCTCCTTCACTCGCGTTTCAGCAGATGCCTTGTCACCTGGGATAGATGGCAAAATGTCATTCACAATCGACAACGCAAAGACAGAGCAAAAAGAGCTTCGAGTACAGAAGTCGAAACACACTTACGGCTGAGTTGCTCCATGACAGCACGCAGATTGTCTCTCTCCTGTTCAACCTGGACAAAAGCTTTGCCTGATTCCACCAGGTTGAGGTAGAAGGGCTGCATGCACATGGAACCAGCATAAGTTATACACAAATAGTCCCAGCATGAGGACTCGACAAATGACACTTACGTGTTCAACCCAAGGCGCAGGCTTGGCAGCAGAAGTCCCAATTTCTGGAGTCGACGTACTCGCAATCTTGGGGCTTCAATGGTAGTGGCCGTGGCTACTGTCTTCACGACTTCAGTCGCAACAGGAGAAGCTTCTGGCTGATCTGGAGTCAAGCTCTCTCGGCTAGAGGAGTCGGAGGGCGCACAGTCTCGGCACTACGAGTGACCGAAAGACATACAACATAAGCAACAGTACTCAACTCACAAAAAATTTAGTACAAAAAGGAGCAAACCTGTGCTCTTCTTCATCATCAGTGTCAAGGTCTTCAAAGTTTGGGCCTCCAAAAAGTAGCTCCCCACCCGACTGAGGAGGAGGAGCCGAGCTCAACGGGCTCACGTCCAAAGGAGCAGCTGTGGTCGTAGGAGACGAGCCGAGTCTCCGTCATCTCTCACATCTGATCCTTTGCGGGTGAACTCATGGAGGAAGACACAACTTGAGCCGCCCGACGGCGCTTGCGAGTGGGACCTCGCTCACATCATCAGTCGTGGCACGCTCCTTGTCCTGTGCTTCTTCAACCCCTTCCTCTTCAACCTCTTCTGTGGGAGATGTAGTAGCCGAAGGAAGAGGCGATTCATCTCCTCCCTTCGCTTCTACCGTCACCTCTGTTTCATGAGTTGGGCCATCTTCGGGAAGAGGAGGAAGGGTTGAGGTGGTCGAGTGGCCCTGCATACAAAATACAGCAGTCGAAGTCACAAAGATGCATAGCAGAATAACAAAAGCAGGAGATCATAAAATCGATAGATTCACTAACCTCTGGCAAAGGCTTTTCAGCCCCATAAGGAGCGACAGGGCAGTCGACGTTGCAGGGCTCGCTGGATTTTGTGCTGGTGATGGACCGCACATGTGCCACCAGCTCGCTCCTAGACAGCTCCTCCTTGTTCATCCGAGTGGAGTCGAGGGACCTTCATACTGCCACATAGGGTGAGCTCGCGCGCGGAGCGGCCACACCCGCATCTTCACAAAGGTGGCAATTAGATGCACACCAGTGACGCTGTTAAGCAGTCCTCCAATCGTCTCCAGCAGAGGCGCCGCTCCGCCTTCTTCAGTCGAAAGCTCATGGTCCCAGGCCTTCGTCCTAGCGGCTATACCAGCAGTCGAAAATGCTGGGGCCCCTTCCTGGTCGACTAGCACATAAAACCACCTTTTCCTCCACCCTTGCGCCGAGTCGACTGGCTTCAGGGCAAAGTATCGGGTGTCGCTGCGCACTTGGATCTGAAGGCCTCCAACTGGATAGGTTCGGCCGCCTCGGTTGTTGGGCCGGACCATGAAGATATTTCCAAAGCCCAGCTGGGAGCAACTCCCAGGAAGCACTCGCACAATACCATGAAGCAGGCAATGTGCATAATGCCGTTCGGGGTGAGATCATGGATCTGCACCCCATAGGCGTAAGCAAACCACGAACGAAATCGTGGAGGGGAAAAGATAGACCCCTAGGCAAGAACTCCGCAAAACATACGCGCTCGTTTGCGCGAGGTCGGGGAGTACCTCTTTTGATGGCGCGCGGACGGTAAGCTGGTCCGCCGGCGGCAGCAGTCCGTCCTCGCGGAACTTCTCGAGATGCGCTGCCTTGATCGTGGACTTCATCCAATCGCCGTCGCTCTTCTTGAGGTCGACGGCGGAGGCAGATGCGCCAGCCGCAGTTTTCTTCCCCTTCAGAGCGGCGCATCAGTCGCGGGCGCGTCAGGGCAGAAGCTTTCCTCTTTGGCGCCATGGCGGTGGTGGCTAAAGAGAACAGCAAAGCTTGGGCACAAAGAGCAATGGAGCAGGGCGCAAGGAAGAAGATGGAGCGGGGCGGCGCGCAGAGCAAATGGCTAGTAAAAAAACAATGCCAGCGCCGTTCCCCTATTTACCACAAATCAAAGGCAATCACAGCCATTCAGATCCCAACCGTGCGCTCTGCTCGCGATCTCACCGTACACGTGGCAAACGCGGAGGGCAACCGTCGCCGGCCACTCCGCCCACTACGCACGCAAAAAGAGGAGCCATAATCACCTCCCCGTAAAAAGTGGGCCAGACTGGTCAAATCAAGTCCAAACTGCACCGTCGTTCGGTCAGCTCTGCACAAATGGGCCCACCTATGTGTCACGTCCCATCCATCGCAGCATAACGCACGCCACGCGTGTCAGGCGGCGCAGTCGCCACAAAACGTCATCCATGACGTCGTCACAAGCACTTTGATCAGAAATACATTCGAGTCCGCTCAACGCGTATTGGCCACTCGATTGCCTTGTTTGGTTCGGGTGTGAAAAAGCAATGATAAGGCAAAATTGGTCACTCGACGTTCTTCGGCTGATTCCATATTACTCCCATCGGGAGCGTATCAAAAATTTCTTCGACTAAAGATGCTCAAGACAAAATGTTTTAGATTATCCTCCATTGCAAGCAATAAAGCACAATCTCGGGGGCTACTCCCATCGGGAGCGCTGTCGCGCACCGATAGAATAATGACAAAGGTCAGTCGACATGAATCGACTCAGTTCATATACAAAATCATACTCGAAACATTCGAGTTGCGTCCGTCGCAAATACCTCGGATGCTGCATGCATAGTGCAAAGGTAAGACCCGCCGAACTTTCGAGCTGGGCTAAGGACCGTTCCAGCAACGTCAATCCTTATGCTTTCCGTGTCAGCAGACATGATGAAAAATCCCGACGGACGCGTTGGGTAAAATTCAAAGTTATACTGCAGATCGACTCAGTAAGACCTCAGCGGCCTAGTCGAATCTGACCAGTTTGTTCCAGATTCGAGTCCGGGGACTCGAGTT